>KZ820418.1:0-11443 GCA_003144235.1 Violaceomyces palustris
CACACACACACACACACACACACACACACACACACACACACACACACACACACACACACACACACACACAGTCTTTTCGTCGTCTGCCCTCTTCCCTCCCTCAGGCTCCACAAGCCCTCCTTCGTCTGGTTGCTCCCTCATCAGGCCTCTTCGCAACCACACCTGGCTTGAGATTCACATCCAAGTTGATCAGTTCGCGATTCATCTCAAGCCGTCGCATTGAAGCAGACGTCTTAGATCAAGACCCAGACCTCTCTTCCTCCTGCCGTTGTTTTGGTTTCATTTCGATTCGGTGTTGCGATTCGCTTTGTTCGTGTGATCGTGTCACTCGACTCGACAACCCTTCCTACCCACTCCCCCACCCCCACTTTAACTTGGCACTCCAACGACCACCATCTTCGGCCTGGAAACAACCTCTCTGCCCTCCTCATTACCAGCTCAAGATGCGCCTGGGAAGTCTTGGGTGGGGGCCGTCGCGAGCGAAACCCAAGAGGTTTGAAGCAGAAGGATTCTAGATTCATGATCGAAATCATAACAGTTTAGTCATAGTAAATATGGCGGTGCGGAATCTTTACCAGGCCTACAACTTCTCTTTCTCTCTCTCTCTCTCTCTCTCTCTCTGTCTCTCTGTCTCTGTCTCTCTGTCTCTCTGTCTCTCTCTCCCTCTCCCTCTCCCTCCCTCTCTCCCCTCTCTAGCATGTTTGTTCACCTCTCTCCCCAAGCCAGCCCAGGGCCAGGGCTCCCTTTGTTCCACTCCTCTCGCCGAGGAAGGGCCCGCTCATTGACTCGTCGCCAGCTGAAGCCTGTTCCATGCATCGTGCGATCACAGGTCTTGAATCCTCACTGCATTCTCATCCCTAGGCATTCGCCATGGCTCAAAGCTCTTCTTTCGTTTCTACCTTACTTAAGTCGGTGAATCAGAAAGTGTTAATATGGGGAATACAGTTCTGTACCTTTTACCAACACCAATCCACAATAGCATTTCGAAGGGGTCAAGTCCTCGGAACATTCATGATTCCATCTAGACCTTCTGGAGCCGTTTAGGTGGCGCGTGACCTGAGGGGGCCGTGTCAAGCAAGGTCCGCAGCACACTCCCTCATTTTGATCACTTGGAGTGATCGAAACCTTCAACTTCCTTTTTGCCTCAAATTAATCCTTCTATGTGAATGCTCTACAGTCCATCGTCATGACTAAACCTCTTGGTTTTCGTCTTCTTTTCTCTCTTCTTAACAGAGCAAGGTGTGGACGACAACAACTTAACGCAAGGCAGAGCGAAACGAACTAAGATTCCGAAATCAAAAGCCTTGCTCCGATTTGCTCGTTTCTTGTTTTTTTCTGACGATTCATATAAATCAACAATCATGGATCATGGAGAGTCCTTGGTTGACCTCGTCTATACATGTGACTCATGACTGTAGTAGCAAGTGTAGATGTCACTGCCAACTTCATCCAAGACGCAGAGATGATGGGAGCCCTTTGCCACTGCACGGTCTGCGTGCGCGAACCAGTTTCAATATCTGAATCGACATCAGTTGTCGCGACCCCTTCGCCACAAAGGAAGAAGGGGCTTGAGGTGATTCACTCACTCTTGCTTCGGGGGATTCTAGATTCTTTCTCTTTCCGTCAGGAGGTTGAACGATGTGGTCCTGCATGCGCCACTGACATCTTCTCTCCCTTCATCTTCTCTCACTCTTCTTGAAGGAAACAAGGAGCGAGGATCGATTGTCCGTGAAAGGGGATAAAACAAGTGTTTGTAAGGACACGATTTGAGAATCGAGTCGCAGATGTAGACAGAGAGAGTTTCAGTGGGTGGGCCTTATGAATGAGAGTCTATCAGGAGAGGATACCTGATGTAGCTTTAACCTCAGATGGTAAAGTGGAACCAAGGCAACCGAGACCCTCATCGTAAAGCGAGAGACTACCTTCTACTGTCGAAAGAATAGGCCGCCAATGACCTCTGCCTAGAGGTGGGTGTGCGTTTTAGTCGCTGACGGCTCGTCCAGCGTGAGCGACATGCATGAACACGAATGATCAGCAAGGCAAGAGTCCACGGGCGAATATAAATCAGAATGCATGCTTTTTGTTCCTCATCTCTCATCAAATCAACCGGATTCTTCTTCTTTTAAAGAAAAAATGGCCACTCTTCCTTCTTAAGTGTTTCCTTGCTTCCTGCACACCTTTTGGGAGCATAGGGAAGGAACAAGGAACAAAGGTGGGGAAGAAGGTTGAGAGGGATGGAGGAATGGAGGGATGGATAGGCCTGGCTGCTTTCATTTCTCTTTATTAAATGGACGTTGAAGAGAGACTTCCCCACTTCTTTTTGGCCACATCAAAGATATCCCCGATGTGGTCGATGCTCACCCCACTTCGATGCTCAACTTGCCTGCCTCACAATTGCGAGATTCCCAAAATAAACTCAATGCATGGGCTGCACAAGCGCCTCCGCCCGTGGAGACTTGCAACCATGCATGGAGATTTTCGAGTCCCAACGCAAACTCGTGACGATCTTCATCCCTGCCACCACCACCCGCTGCCCCTCTTACCTTTCCCCCTTTCCCCCAAGTTTTGACTCTCCTAAACTCCTTCCGCGACCTGCAATATACTAGGATCCTGCTCGAGAAGAAGCAGGTTCCTGAAGACCGTCCCGACTCTTTCTAGATTGGTCGTCTCCTATCTGTCAGCCGTCCAACTTCGGCTCTTCGCTTTGGATCCATCTCCCCTCCCCCTTCTTTCCCTTCTTCTTTCTTTCCCTAATTTTTCTACGAAAGAGGCTATCGCAACACCAACTCGGGCTCCGACAAGCAATATCACTGTCAAGATCTTCATCATCGGCCCCGACACGTTCTCCACATCTAAAATGTTCTGGTCCTAGATCAAAATAACCAGATCGAGCATCTCACCAAGCCAACTCCCCTTTACCTGGCCTTCCAAACCTCTTTCTCCCTCCGCCCTGGGGCCTGAACCCCAGTCAGACCTGAATCCCAATCGTCCCATTCTCGGCTCACTGCTGGTCCTTGCCTCAACTCCTATATGTTCGACCTCGCCATACATGGAGAAGGATGTCAGACCCGGAGCCTTCCCCGTTCTTAGATCTGGCTTCGACGATCGAGTCGAACACGCTTCTCCCCAGGCGAAAGTTGTCCTCACCCGGGCATCCCCTGCAAAGGAGTGAGAACCTGATCTACTCGTCTTTGCCTTGTATCACCACCACTTTCGACCGACAGCATGCCTTGCCTAGTCCCAGCTCTTCGGCTCAAACTCCAACGACCACTGCCTCGAGCTCTCTACTCACACCTCATTCCTGCCTCTCCTTCTCATCGCCGCTGACCGCCAAAGGCCATGAACCACGCCTGGTATCCGACCTTGCCCATGTTGATCTCCACAGTCCGGCAGATGTCTTTGGGGTGATAGGTGAAGGGACGTGGATGGGCATGAAAGGGATGGTCCATCAAGGCTGGCCGTCACACATTCGAGGGAGGCTTCTTGGGGGGGCAAAGGTCGATCAAGTGATCAAAGATGGGAATGCGCCTTCTCAAGTGAAGGCTATGCATGGGTCGGAGCAAGCTGCTAGAAACAGGCTGGAGCCCTCAAAGACTTTGAGCCGAGCATGGGATGCGAGCAGTCATCGTGTTGATCCCCTTTGTCGAGGCGAAAGCAGCCTCGAAAGCTGTGACACAAGCCAACGGGTCGGTGGTCGAGCTGGAACGGAAGGTCCTGCTCGACATGACCAAAGGCCGGACAAACAGTCCACAGCGAATAGCACGGTAGCCAGCGCCGCTCCTCCGAGCGAACGCCGTTTAAGGCGAAAGGCAGTGAGGATAAGTGCTGAAGATCTTATCGAACGCCTGCAAAGGTCCTCATCCGCTTCGCTCGAATGCGACAGCTTTGCAACCTGCACCCGAAGCAAGAATGGTAACATTCTCGAAAGGTAAGCATAGGCCGAAGCCTCGTTGAAGGGTCGGTTGGCTGTGGTCGGCTAGTTTCTGTCCTTGGCAGCTCCTACTTCTTCAGCTTCTCCCCTCACCTCTTCACTTCTTCATACAACCAAGAGGCAGCCCTGTTGGATACTCCACCTATCGAACATTTCCTTGCCTCCCCTCTTTCTGTTCTGCACTATCTCACTCTGCTTCTCCCCTTTCTTCTGCAAGAGCTCCCGCTGTTGGGCTTGGCATCTCCCGGCTCATTCCCGTCTCCTCATTTTTTTTTTGTTGAAGATTGAAATGCACCCCCTCCCCACATGGTCGGGTCGACGACTGGCTGACGCACAATCCTCACTTCTTCCCCCCACTTTCACAATCCTGCTGTCAACACCTTTCCCCGCCATCTTTCGGGACAACGACCCTGGACCCCGTCCCCCCCCCCCCCCCCCCCCCCCCCCCCCCCCCTACCCACCACTGTCGACCATCTGGTTGGTGACTCGAAAACGATCGCTTTCAACATGAACAACACTCAACTTGATGCGGTTACCTGATGATTTTCTCGAATTGGATGTCGTCCCTTTACTTGATCATTCCCTTCCAAAATTCGCGCACCGCTTACCTCGCGCACGTCCACCATTCACCGGGCCCAAAACTGCTCCTACTTTTTAATCCTTGGACTCGATTCAAATCACGCACATGATCCAAAATCACCATCGCCCACGCGAATTCAAAAAATCCACACTCACACACGATACGACTTAGTAATTTCCCAAGTCGACGGAAGGCCGCGTCCTCTCAAACCTCGGTCAGCCGGAACACCGCCATCGTCATCGACTTGAACCAACAGTTTCAGGCACCTTTGCACCAGATTCAACAAAGAGAACAGCCTCCCCTACCCGACATAAGCAGCATCAGCAGTAGCAGCACCAGCAGCGGCAGCGGACCATCTCGCGCGTGGTCCACCGCTGTCGAAAGAGAGTCCAGGTCAGGGCCTGCTGGACAGCCTGGGCCTTCGAATCTCTGCCGCTACATCACCGACACCGAAAGCCGTTCGAGTGGCAACGTGAGCCCTGGATTGCAGAGCCACAATGATGATGAGCGCCTGGCAGGCCAACAACAACACCAGCATCAACATCATCAACAATATCAACAACATCAACATCATCAACAACTGCAACAACTGCCACTGCAGCGACTGCAAAGGGAGGAGCATCAGGATCAGCGAAGCACTCAGCTTGAGCCTCGAATTGATGCCAAACAGCAGCAGCAGCTGCAGAAACCCTCCTCGCAAGGCGCCCCATCGGATGAATCAAGTTGGCATCTGTCAGAGCCTAACCAAGCCTCTCTCTCTAGGGCAAATCTATTGTCCAATCATCATCACCAACGCCAACCACGAGACGGCCCAGACCAGAGTTCCATCACTCACTCGATCGACAGCCCTCCGCCTCGCCATACGGCGACGTGGCCCAAACCCTCTTTCGCTGCCCCGTGGAAGGAGAAAGCTCAACCGGGTGAATTCACCTCTCGTCACACCGATCCAGCATTCTCAATTTCTGATGCCCCTTGTCAAGACACCCTCAGCTTAGACCTGGCCTGCGCATCTACTCGTCCACCGTCTGATTCGCTGGCTGACCGATCCTTACAAAGTGGAGGCGATGGCAAATCCCTTTCCTATTACCCTACATCTTCTCAATCTCCGCCACCTCTGTCAACACTGCCGTCTTGTCATCACCAGCCCCTTCAGCATCATCGTCGTCATCAACCTTCTCATCAACTCCAAGACGAAGAGAATCACCCTCGTACCGCGGATCAACACCCATTTGTGCCTCAGATTCAATCATTAGACCATCAAAGCCGCCACCAGCATTCCCAGGACGACCCTTTGCAGCTCGCCTTCGACTCACTCTCCTCAAGGCCTCTCTTGATGCTTGACGTCCGAGCACTCAGTTCTTACAAGCAAGAGCACATTTCCTCCAGCATTCATTTACACTTTCCCAGCTTGATCGCCAAGAGGTACTGCAAGAAGACCGCCTCTTCTCTTGACGGGTTTCACCTGAGCTCGTTCATATCCAGCGAGATGGGCAAGCGGCGGTATTCTCAGATTATCCAGCACACTGTTCCAAAAGGCTGCTCAGATAACGAACGAAGATCCCCTCCTCAAGTCGCTCCTCCAGCCCTACATGGCTCGACGAGGGAAGAGCAGCCGATCCTATCGGGACTTCATACGTTATCCTCCTCGGATCAGGGGACTGGCACATCTTGCATCAGCGAGTCTTCTTCATCGCAAGACTTTCCCGGTCCAATCACTGGACCGGATGCATGCTTCTGGAAAGCAGATGTTGTGGTGGTGTGCGACGAAGTGGAGCAGTCGGAGGCTGGCGCCTCGCCCATTTCGGGCAACGAAAGTCGTGTTTCTCCGCCCCTGGAAGGCAGAGCCAGAAATAACGCTTCTGCTGCTGTGGGAGAGGCTTTACTGCATGTTCTCGAGAGGGTGGGGTTGGCCAACTGTGAAAGCTCAACGCAATGTGGCGATTCGAGCTCAGGTGGTGGCGTCTACTGCATTGCCGGAGGATTCGAGGCTGTGAAAAGGGCCAAGGGATCATCCCTCTGGCTGTCAGGCGAAACTGAGTCAGCGCGTAGGCCCGAGGACGCGGAGCAAGGAAGCCGGACGCCACCCTTGACACTGCCACAGAGCATTGGCGCTATGGCTCTCAGCACAAGGCGATCAAGCGCTGATGGCTTGACTCAGAGCGTCGGAGCATCGCCTGAAGAAGTCCATGGTCTATCGCCGTTGAATTCAAGCCCTCAGAGATCGAGGGGACTTTCTATCGACCATGATCAAGGCGCTCTATCCGACAGCTTCCCTCCCCCTGTGCCACCTCCTTCCAGATCCTTAGCTCGCCCTGGCAGGCCCTCCCTCGCTCGGCTTGACACTTCGGAAAGAATCAAAACCTTGAATGCGTTGGCCACCCTCGGCGATTTGCCTGCGATGCCGCGCCTGTCTCCAAATGCAGGCCTCAAGCTCCAGCTCAGTCCAAGCGTTTCTCAACCACCTCAGGCGCAAGCTGCTACACTCGCCTCAACAAGTTGTGTGAACCCCGCATCAGAAGGTTCACTCGACACAAATGTCGCCTGCCCTGATCCACAGGACTCCTTTCAAGCCCTACGCAGGTCGCAACCCTCCGTGCCACCCTCGGCCTCCTCTTTTGGAAAGATGTGCATACCGATAGATCCGTTGCCTCAACCTCATGCAACTTCAACCATTCATCAAGGCCAATCTCGGAACGCCAAGGAAGACCTGTGCTTCAACGTTTCAACCATCCTTCCTGGATTTCTGTTCCTGGGACCTGACGTGCAGGAAGAGCCTGATGTTGAAGAACTGCGAAAGCTCGGCGTCAAAAGGATCCTGAATGTCGCTCGCGAGATTGAACATGGGGGTCAGCAGCTCGCGCTTGACAACAGATTCGAGAAATACCTCAAAATCCCAATGATGGATAGCGTCGAAGCCAAGGGCGTCCAACAGAGCATCCAAGAAGCCTGCTGTTTCCTGGATGAAGCACGAATGCATTTCGCGCCAACCTATGTCCATTGCAAGGCCGGCAAGTCAAGGTCGGTCACCATCGTCATGGCCTATCTGATCCATGCAAACCGCTGGTCTCTCAGAAAGTCGTACTCCTTTGTGCTAAATCGACGGCAAGGCATCAGCCCGAACATAGGTTTTGTTGCCGAGCTGATGAAGTTTGAAGAGAAGGAACTCAACCTCGAGAAATCTGGCGGCATCATGGGCTACGGGATGGAGGATGAGGATGAGGAGGAAGGGGAAGAGGAAGAGAGAGAAAAAGAGGGAGGGACTGCCAGCAGACCCTGAAAGCTTTCGAAGAACCAGCAGCCGAGGTAATAGCGCTCAGTCGATAAGAGAGCAGCCTGCTGTTTCGACCCTGCTGGGGTCGTCCTGTGCACCCTCGCTGAAGTCTTCCGCCGTATTCCACCTCGCTTAAAGGCAGGGTGCGCAAGCTGGAGTGCTGCAAAGTGGCGTTTCACATCCTTATGCTGCCTCTTAGGCACCCGGTGCTGAGGTTGAGAGGAGCGTACCCCAAGAGAGAACAATGGAAAGAAAGCATTCGAAGGAATTCGCACCAGCAAGGGTCTCCCTTTGATTTGATTCACTGCACTGCGATCGGGGCAGCGGCTTTGGTTATCCAGAACAGAGACCACTCCTTTCTGCTGTTGCGAAAGCGTAGAACCACTTCGGTGATTGCATTCGTTTCATTTTTCATTTTTCAGCTTTCATTTTTCATTTTTTTTTTTTTGCCCGATTGGGTCCTGGGCTTCTACAATGCAGCCAGACTCCCTCCCCCCCTCCCCCCCTCCCTCCCTCCCTTGAAGAAAGAACGGGATGAGAGTCACAGGAAATGGGCAGGCGAGATAGAGAGAGAAAGAGAGGCACAAAGAAGCTTTCAGTTGGGCGGGTCCCAGCTTTCCCTCTAGACGCCATGTCCGTCATTCGAGCTTGGCCCGGAAAACGAATCCGAGACCATTCGAGAGCTCTCCGTCTTTGATCTCGCCTTCTAGCCTGAAGCCCTTGTACCACCTAGCATGTTCTGAACTCTGCGGAATTTTCTTTTCTTGTCCTTTTTCGTCGCTTTTCTTCGTTTTGACTACCCCCCCCCCCCCCCCCTCCTTGTCCTTCCTTTTGTACATCTTCCGTCGGACAATTTTTTCCTTTCATGCTGATCGTCTCTCTGCATCACTCACCTACTCAACGCATTCTTTCTCTCATGGGGATTCCTTCGCCCCTTGATGACCTTCAATACAACACGCATCGCTCGATTCTGGGGAGAGGGAGAAATGAAATCGCTTAGCGTTTTCTTACCATGTGGAAAATCAATAAGACAAGCCTGTGCGAAGGAGAGTACCCTCTACCCACCCCTTCCCTCCCCGGTCATGCGTTTCTCTTTCCCTTCGCGTGTGTGTAGCCTTGTCGGTGCACGGGTTGGGGGGGCTCAGTCGGTCATGCATTCGCTTCTGCGGTCTCTCTGTGAGGGTTTAGGTGAGAAAAATAACGGGGGGGGAAGAAAATTGGAAAAAGAAAAAAGGGAAAGGAGGTTGAGGGAAGAGAAAGAGATCTAGGCGGCTTGGAGGGGAGGGATGCTTCCTATTAGGAAAGGGAGCACCCACAGGTTTCCTTCGTTCGCCACGCGAGGATGATGATCCTTCCTTTCCTGCCTCCCCTCCCCCTTTTTTTCTTCGTTGCAGGTTTCGTGTCCACACACATTTTGGATGCTACGAACATGCGCACCTTACAGTATGTACATGCGTGAACATCTCGTCCCGCAAGTTTGAGAGGGTTGCTATTTCCCTTCGGAAGATCGACCCAGACTCTTGGTCCGGCGGCGGGATTGCAGAAGGAAAGAAAAAAAAAAAAAGGTCGATTCGACCAATACCGAACCTAGGTGGTAGGTCTTCGGCTTCCTACTTCCGTTTCCCGAACCCCCTTCTGCACCCTTCCGATGGACGCTGGATGCAAGGGTATCCAGATGGTACAACGGGTCATGCATATGTGTGAATGCGTGATGTACAGTCGCGTTCGAAAAAAACCCGAACGGCCCTCACCATAACCACCTTCACCACCACCACCATTCCTCTTCGTCCCTCTCTCTTTGACTCATTATTGTAATAAAACATAGCATTTAAACCATGCCTCATCGTCAGACTGAGGTAACGATCCAGCAGCGTGCGAGAATTGTGAGTTTGAAGGATCAGGGATGGTCTTTCAAGAGGATTTCTGAGGAGGTTGGCGTCCCAAAGACTACAGCTTGGCAAGCCTACCAAACCTGGCTACAAACAGGCAGAATCGAGAGAGGAAGACCTTCAGGCAGACCACCACAAAGACAGTATCCTAGGGAGAGGCGGCACATCCTAAGAACCATTAGAAATCATCCTTTTGAGACTTGGGAGCGAATTTGTGGCTACCTTGGGATCACAAGGTATCGCCTTCTCAAGGTAGCCCGAGAGGAGAGAATTTATCGCAGGGTGGCGGCAAGGTCCCCTGTTCTTACAAGGACGATCAAGAGAAGAAGATTGAGCTGGGCAAGAGAGAATAGAGGCAGAGATTGGAGCCAGATCCTCTTTAGCGACGAGTCAAGCTTGGAGGTAGGCGCCACAGGCAGTAGAATCAGGGTCAGCAGGCGACCAGGTGAGCGTTATCACCATCATTTCATCGCTCCCACATTCCGTAGTGGACGATCAACCTTGATGGTGTGGGCGGCGATCACCAGAGACTTCAAATCGCCTCTCTACTGGGTACGCCTTGCGCCAAGACGAATGGAGAGAGGTCAATGGGTGAGGGCTGAAGGTCTGAACGGTCAGCGCTATGCTGATCAGATCATCAGAGGCTCTTTGCTTCAGGCTATAGAGGCCTTAAGAGATCGAGAGAGACCATATCTTTCTGTTGAGGATAACGCTCCCGCTCATAATGCTGCTATAGCGAGTAGAGCTCGAGAAGAGGTTGGGATAGGGCGTCTAGATCATCCCTCTTCTTCTCCGGACCTAAACCCCATCGAGAACATGTGGGGAATCCTCAAATCAAGGCTATATGCGTACCGTCCTCTCCCTACAAACCCTCAGGTGCTTTTCAGGCTGGCTTCAAGGCTGTGGGATTCGATTAGCATTAGGGCGGTCAACAGAGCCATTGATTCTATGCCTGAGAGGGTTAGGGCTGTTGTAGATCGCCGAGGCGGGGAAACCCGGTTTTAATCACTTCTTTTCTGCCTGTATGATACAGCATGTTCAATAGCATAGATTCCACGGTCTACATTTGTTTGATTAGATGAGGATTGAGTCATGGTGTAGAGGAGAAGAGAGAAGAGGATGGAGATGATATGCTGTATGGTAAGAGATCGTTCGGGTTTTTTTCGAACGCGACTGTACATACAGTAAGTTAGTATATTCATAGAGAGAGAGAGAGGGATGGGGGGGTGAGTCAGTCTCGTAGATCCAGTGTCTGATCTGCTCACTGGGAAGGAATGCAGACCGAACAACGTGGGTCACAGTCAGATTGGAACGGCAACGCAATGTTAACTTCTGCCACTTTCTAGATTCAAGACGTGTACACTCTGACTGTATGTACCGCTGTACATGCTACTGTACAGACCCTGCCCATATATGTCTTGACGCACGACCGTTTGCCGGCATGCCGGTCGAACATCCTTCAACATACCTCTTCTTCAACACCTTTGATCACCACACTCAACACTCATATTGGCCATTACAGGCCCTCAGATCTCTTCTCTGATGGTAGTAGTACATGCTAGGCTAGCCATGATGGCGACAAAGGGGGTTTTCCCTAGTATTTGAGGCTCTTTCCCTTGATCGCCGCCAAATTTGACACCCGTTGCGGCATGGACTCGACGCCACCATTGATGATTTCCATCTCAATCTCGTCCCAGACCTTCCTCGCCACCATGAATAACTCATCTACACTTGTAGGAATGGGCCGGACCCTGTAAATCCTTGTTTTCAGA
>KZ820419.1:0-11439 GCA_003144235.1 Violaceomyces palustris
CCCGCTTATCAAGAGATGAAACCAAGATCTAGGTCATCGGTGTGAAAAAGAAACGAGGGGGGGGGGGGGGGGATGGATCCCTAGACGAGGATGAGGGTTTCGGAATCTTGAACGATCCGATCCCCAAGTTGGCGGGGGGGGGGGGGGGGGGGATGGATCCCTAGACGAGGATGAGGGTTTCGGAATCTTGAACGATCCGATCCCCAAGTTGGCAACCCTCCTCATCACCAAGTACGAGTTGGATCTTTCCATCGTTCTTGACCAGTCTCCGTAGGGGTAGGTCGGAATCGGATTCCTCCTCCTCCTCGGAGGAAGGAGGGGAGGGTGGGAGAGGTTTGGAAGTCCCCTCCTCCTCCCTGCTCCTCTTGGAAGAGGTGTTGGAAATCCTCTCCGCGTTACCTAGGATCAACCTCTTCGGGTTCAAGAGGTTGGAACGGGTCGAACTGATCGACCTCCTCCTTCCCGAAACGTTTCCCACCACCGAACGGTTAGGGTGATTCGGATGTCTCGGTTGGAACTTTGGTTTCTTTTGGATCAACCTGACGAGATCCTTGGTTTTGGTTTCCACTTTGGATCGGTTCGGCTTGGAATTGGTCCCCTCCTCCTCCTTGAACGTTTCCACCGCTCGGGTGGGGTTCGAGTTCTCCTTGTCTTGATCTTGGGAAATCCTGGTTCGGATCGAATCTTCCTCCTTGGAGATGGCGTTGGAGTGGGTTTGGAGAGTGGGTTGGAGAGGAGGGGTTGGTGTTGGATTGGATTCGGTCTTCTCCTCACCCACCGCTTCGGAGTGAGGGACGACTTTCTTCGAAACCTTTCGAGGAGATTCCTTCCTTCCCTTGATCGTCTTGGTCGGATTCCGAACGAGGGAGGGGGGAGCGATCGTCGTCCTGGGGATCCTCACGGCCGAGGCTTGCTTCTGCGTCGTACCCGGGTTGGTGGGACCGTTCGTCGGAGGTGGTCTACCTTTGGGGACCACCACCGCCACCTGAACCCTGCTCGCTTTGGTTTTCTCCGGAGGCGGTTGTTGAGACTTGTTGGAAGGTTGGGGGTTCCTACTGGCTTGGACCTTCTCGGGGTTGTTCGTCCATCTCATTGTCGTTCCCGTCCCCTCCTCCCCACCCCCCTTCAACATCCTCTCTTGAGCGGCAGCCAACCTTTCCGCCACCCCACGACTGGGAGCAGAGTTGGAGGGACGGACTCCCTCTTCCACCTCCACCTCCCCTTCCTCCTCCTCCTCCCTTCCCTTTCCAGATTCCGAGATCGACCTCTGCGAAGGAGTCGTGGAACGACCGAAACCGTTCAAACCAGGAGGGGGTTGTTGCTGTTGCAGTTCTTCTTGTTGATCCACCTTGATCTTGGACCCATCCCTACCCTCGTGTGGTGTCAAGAGTTGCCAACTCGAAGCGCTACCCGACAAGGCTCTGGGAGGTTCGAGTAGAGGAGGTTCCTCCTCCTCCTCCCTGAATCCTTCTTCTCCCCTTCTCATCGAAGAGGAGGAGGAGGAGGAGAGCGGGTTCCTTTTCTTCGAGCTTGGACCACCACCGAAAGCCTGGTTGTAGGCGGCTAGCAATGCGCTGCTCTTGTTGAGTCCGGATGCGAGGCTGAATTTGGACGCAGAGTCGGAAGGGGTTTGGGGGTGGAGTTTCGACGAGCTTCTTGTTCCCCCGACAACGACGGTACGAGATGCTCCTCCTCCTCCTCCGCTCGTCGAAGGCTGAGAAGGATCGATTCGGTGGTTCCCTCCTACCAGACCGTTCTGATGATGGGAGGAGGACGAGGAGGACGAGGAGGAGGAAGAGGAAGGGAAGAAACCCCTTGCTCGGTTCGTCGTCGAGGTCTCGTTGGTGGTGGTTAGGGAACCGTGGAACGACGAGGGTTTGCTGTTGCCACTCCCCGTCGAACGTCTCAAGCTTTCGGCCGTCTCGATCGTCTCGACTTGGAAACGTCTCCTGGAACCTTCCTGGAGCGAGGAACCACCATCTTGCTGGAATCGGTGGTACTCACCGCTTTGGTGGTGGTCCCTTGTCCTCCTCGGATCGGTGGATGGCGTCTGCCTCAATCCCGTCGTCGTCGTCGTCGAAGTGAGGGAGAGGGAAGATTTCAGAGCCGACGACGACGAAGAATTCTCCGTCCGTACTGCTTCGATCAAGGTGGGGTTCGGTTTGGTGACCACCAACCCTCCGCTCGTCCAAGACGAGGGACCGACGTTCTTGTTCGAGGCTTGATCCGATGTCGTCGCCGTAGCGGCAGCCTTGGCATCATTCGAGGCGTGGGAGACTTTGAGAGGTCCAGATTTGGGAAGCGCGAGGTACCTTCTGATCGTGGGAGTCAAAGGTGTCGTGAATCTGGTGGGGAAGGGGAGGGAAAGTGAAGGGGAGGGAAAGTGAAGGGGAGGGAAAGTGAAGGGGAGGGAAAGTGAAGGGTAGGGTGAGGAAGGGATCGAGAGGGAGAATCGGAGGGAGGGGGCTGGGAAGGATGACGCCGGAAACTCACGCCTCCACACGATCCGGCCACTTTGCGAGGTAGAGTTCGAAGAGCCTCTTGGAGATCTGCCTGACCTCTGGGTTGGGGTCGGTAGCTCCCGATCTGATGCAAGCTTCGACTTCCGTGACCTTCCTTCCTATCCTCTCGTTGGGTAGACACTCGATCAGGATGACCATGCAACCTTGAGAGACGATCCTCAAGCTCTGACTCTTGTCGGAGCAAGCCTGCCTCATGTAAGGGAGGAGGCAGACCAAGTTGCAATGTTTCGAGATGAGGTGGAGAGACTTTTCCGCCCTCTTCATCGCCACCTTGTTGGTCCTTGAGCAGATGGAGAGCAAGGTAGGGATGAGGATGGGGACCAGGGATTCGAACCTCTCTCCGAGTCTGGGAGCCATGGAGTTGATCAGGTCGGCTGCGGTTCCAGAGAGTCTCGTCCTCTCCGAGAGGAGGCTGTTGACCAGAGGTTGAGAGATCGTCTTGACCAGAGGGACGTAGTCGTTCAACTTGGTGGCGCCTCCCTTGGTGATCGCTTGGAGTCTCTGGAGGGCTCCGTCCAACCTCTGCCAAGTCTCCTCCGTCTCTGGGACTTGGAGGTCATCTCGGATCTGGTTCAGGTGCGAGTGGAGTTCCGAAGAGGTGGTGATCGTGATTCTTGCATCGGCTGGTGATTGCTTGGCGGTAGGCATCTCTCACCTCGAGTCGGGGTCGAGGGGGGAGAGGAAGAGGAAGAGGGAGGGAGGAGGGAGAGGGGGGGAGAGAGAGAGAGTGCGTGTGTGTGTGTGTGTGTGTGTGTGTGTGTGTGTGTGTGTGTGTGTGTGGAAAGAACCAAGGATGTAGGTTGTTCGATTCGGGATGGAGATCTGGTCTTGGATTCGGGACATGAAACCAGGGAGTGGGAGAAGAGTGGGAGAGGGAGGGGTGGAGAGAGAGAGACAACGGAGAGGGTCCAGGTTGATGGTAGCGAGCAAGGCTCGATTGGTGCGCAGAGCAACACACGGTGGGGGCGATTCATATCGAGCGGAAAAGGGAAGATGGTATAAAATGAATATATCTAAAAATTAAAAATAAGACCGAGCGAGATACACAGAATCGACCAAAAAAGACACGCGACGACTCGCCCTCGCGTCCACCCTCAGTCACGTGCCTTTCGTGGATATAGATGGGAAACCAAACGGTTCCAGCCTCCTGGGATGGATATGGATCAAATGCCAGTCTGCGTAAAACGATCAGACTCGGATCTTTCGCGACGGGGGAGGGGAGGTTGGACACACTCTTTTTTACCTTCTTTGCTTTTTGTGCCCTTCCTCGACAGAAGGAAGAGAGAGAGAGAGAGGGAGGGAGGGAGGGAGGGAGGGAACCGAGTCTCTGCCGAGAGTGCAGCCACTAGGGGAGGTCGGGAGAGGATCCTCCTCCACCTTTCGAAGCGACCCCGACCCCCCATTCTCAAAGTCCAAACTTCTTCCTCCACTGCTCTCCGCTAGGCTTCCTCGCCGGCGACCTGAAGCCTTCTCGGATCAGGTTGAGACTCTTTCGCCCAAAGCTGGTGCTGGTGGTGGTGGTGGGACCATAGTTGTTTCCTCCGCTCGGCAACCTTCCCATCCCATCGTCGTCGTCGTCTTCGTCATCATCCTCCTCCTCATCGTCAGAGCCATCTCCAAAAGGTCCTCCGCGGCGACGGCGAGGCTCTTGAGACGAGGCGAACCTCTGCGTCGGGAGCATGCCGAACGCGCTATGGCTGCGAGGTGGGAGGTCTCCGGCGGGAGACGAGAGGACCCTTTGCCTCTCCTGGTGGAAGCTCTTCTTCGGAGGCGCCGCCCCGAGCCCCGAGAAGCTCTTTCGGCCGAGAAGTATGGGCGGCGGTGGGCCAAGGCCGATCCCTCCTGCTCCTCCCATCCCTCCCACTCCGCTCGCCCTCCTGGTCGGGTCGGGCTCCAC
The DNA here is from genome assembly GCA_003144235.1 of Violaceomyces palustris. Lineage (NCBI taxonomy): Eukaryota > Fungi > Basidiomycota > Ustilaginomycetes > Violaceomycetales > Violaceomycetaceae > Violaceomyces > Violaceomyces palustris. Next base: position 4,420 of record KZ820419.1, read on the forward strand.
CATCGATTCCCTCTTCTTTCGCCCGAACGGCAACCTTAGAAGCTTGCTCTTGCGAGCTTTGTCGCGGAAGTCCATCGACGTCATCGACCTGCTAGGCTCGAGATCGGCCGTCGTGCTCTCCGGGGCGGCCACGTCAACGCTGTTCATGGCTTGGCCCAGGCTCGTCGCCTGGCCGTTGTGCGCTTCGCTTCCCGACGGGCTCCGGCTCGGAGAACCGGGTAGACCGTCTGGCGACCTCCTGGTCGACTTGGGCGGCCGTCGAGGCTGTTGCTGCCCTGCCCAGCCTGGTGAACCTACCGCAGCTCCAGCGACAGGACTCTGCTGCTGCTGCAGCTGTACCCTTGGGTACGGTGTCCCTGTGGGTGACGATGGGGGAAGAGGAGGACGAGCGCCACCTCCCTGCATGCTCCGCCTCCCGCTGGCATCCGAGGAGAATTGCCAGGTGCTGGAAACGGCAGGCGAAGGTGGGACTCGAGAGTTCGAACTGGTTCCAGCGACGATCGACTGGCGGCCGTTGACGTACTTGGTGTCGCCGTGTGCTCCAGATCCGCTCCGTGCATGCTTTGGCGGAGCGGGCGGAGCCCCCATCGAGTTGGCGTCAGATCCGTTCGGCACGCTTGGCAGACCTTTGCGCGATGAGCTACGACTGGGGCTCGCGATGCTGCTTTGGTCGCCGTACTCTTGTACAGGCTCGAACGTCTTGGATGCGGCGAAGGATTCCTGCAGCATACCGTTCGCGATCCCCCCCCCTCCCATCATGGACGGAACGATCGGACCGCTTGCTGAGCGGCGGCTGGCATCCAGCCCGGCGGCGGGAGGAGGGCCGAGGTTTTCGCGGCTCCGGTAGCTGTTGATGCTGTGGGTGCGCCCCTCGGGGATGCCGGGTATCGGCGGGACGCTGCTGGAAGCTGAGCCGACCCGCATGGACGACCTCGCGGGAGAAACCGGCGAGAATTGCGACATGTTGGCCTGCTGCAGCGGTGGCGAGCTCAGGTACTTTGCCAGGAGAGGGTTCGAGGGCTTGCGCATCCTCTGCGACTCGAGTCCTGGCGTCGAGGGTGCCGAGCCAGGGAAGCCCACCCCGACACCACCACCCCTGCTGGACTGGAAGGGACCCAGGTCGAGACTCGTCTGGCTTGCCATGCCAGGTGGGTTGGAGAAGGGGGCAACCGCTGGCGCGCGTCGATCGGGCTCGTGGTCGACGAGACCGGCCGAGGGGTTGATGAGAGACGACGTCGACCTTCGGGCCCGACTGAGCAGACCGCCAAGCCCAGGCGGCGGCGCCATGTCCATCGAGCTGTCCGGGCCCAGCGAAGTCCTACGTCGGCGGGGACCGTCCGAGGCCTGCGACTTTCCACTGGGATGGCGGCTGGCGTCGCTCCCATTCAGGCTGCCTTCGCGTGCGCTTTGCGCGGCGCTCGAGCCAGTGATCTTCTGGAAAAACCCGCGCAAGCCTTTCTTCTTCTTCTTGTTCGAGTCTTGGCGAATCAGGTCACGAGGGATGGATGACGAATCGTCGAGGTGATGAGCTTCGCCGTTGGGTGGCCCGTAGGAGCCGGAGATGGCTCTCGACGGAGCCGCCATCGGGTCGTCACTGTCCCCCGGGAAACCGTAGTAGGACCTGTTGGTCGCACCGGGGCTGTCGACGCGCAAGGGCGACCCAGGCAGAAAACCGGTCTGGGCGAGCCGGTGCTCCCTGCCGTCCTCGAGACCGACATGCATGTCGATCATCGAGCCGCTGTGCATCAGCGAGAGCTGCGAGGCGCCAGATCTGGGCAGCATGCGAGACGGCGTCGAGGGGACGGACGACGACGGTGGTGCAAAGAGCCTCGACGGCGGAGCCAGGCCGTCCGGTGCCGAACCGGAGCTGGCCTGCCTCAGCGAGTCTTGGGAAGTGTACATGGTTCGTGAGTCCACCGAGCCGTTCATCCTGGCCGACGGGACGGGCACGGCGATCGACCTTCTTGGGGTGCTCGCATGCCCGGCGCTGTCTGGCTTTGGGATCGGGGTCGAGAACCTCCTTCTCCCATCTTCGGAGCCGAACTGCTGCGACGGCATGAGCCGCGCGCCTGGAACGGCGGTACTCGACACCGAGATGGGAAGCGAGACCGGGACGGGGATGGGGTTGACCACCTCGGAGCCCGTGGCGGCCGCAGCGGTCCTGATGCGAGCCGCTCGAGCCGAGGCGATGTCCTTCTCCTTCTCCTCACGTTCGGCAGAGCTGAGCACGTCGTCGCCTGTGACGTACGTGTTTCGGAGGAGCGAGGTCGACGAACTTCGGTTTTTGAGGACGGTCGATACGCGTTCATCCTTGGTCGACAGCTCCAAAGGCGAGAGCGGCATCGACGGCTCCCGTTCGACCGAAGTGGGCGATCGTCCAGCTTGCGTCGAGCGCCTTCGATCCGCTTCGAGCCGGAGACGCTGCTGCTCCATGGCGATGTATTTCGCTTGGACAGCCAAGAAGGTCTGGAGGGTCCTCCAGCGATGTGATGATGCGGGAGGATTCTGCGAGGGCGCGGTGCGGCGCAAGTGTTCACGTCAGCACTCCAAAACCCCTTTGTGAACTCATCACTCTCGAGACTCACCATCTGCGTGTGTAGCTTGAGACGTTCCACCGTGAGCGGATCTCCTTTCCCTATCCTCCTTTGCTTGGTCGGCCTCCCGTTCGTCTTGCTGCCGCCGCCGGAGGCAAGGGACGCCTCGTGGTTCGAAAGGTTCGAGGAAGCGGCGTTGTCCCTGTCAGGGTTCGCCACGTCCGCGCTGGCGTCGGCGTCGCGTTCCCTGGCTTCCTCCTCCGCTTCGAGGCGGAGCGCCTCCTCGAACTCGCGGTCGCTCTCCCTCTCCCAGAGGCCGGCTCCGACGACGTGGACGTCTATCATGTCCTCGTCGCGCATCATGCACTCGAGGCAGACCTCCGGGTCGTTGATGCTCCTCCTGACGCCGTCTGGTCCGGTGAGGCCGGAGGGGAGTCCGTCCGGGCGGTGCTGAAGCTCGAAGGGTGGCACGAGGCTGCGTTGCGGCATGAGGCCGGGATATTGCCTGGCGCCAGACTTGGTCGCCGCCGTGGTCGGAGAGGGAAACGTTGGGTACGGCCCGTTCGAGCCGCTAGCCATGTTGTCCGAGCCGGTCATGGCAGCGTTCAGCGCACCGACGCTCCGCCTCTGCTCCCGGGCCTGGAGGCGTTGGAGCTGCTGGGTGCTCACCGCACCCGAGCTCGGGCTCGGTGCCTTGGCACCAGCTTGTACCTGAGGCGAACTGGCGCCGGTGGCAGCAGCCTGGGTGGCGTTTTGGACTGTCGGGGCTCCGTAGTGCTCTGCGACACCTGTGCGCGCCGCGAGCGTCGTCGATTTGGGCGAGGATGTCAGCACGCCAGCCCTGGAAGAGGAGGTCGTCGAAGCCGGCACCAGTTGGAGTGGCTTGAGCTGGCCCTTGAAAGTGCCCGGCTTGTTCTTCGTGACAAAGTCCTCCCTCCGTTGCTTCTGCCTCATCTGCGCCCTCTCCCACTCGGCCCTCGCTTCGACCTCGCCATCCGGCGGAGGGCTCGGCTCGCGCGAGGGCGTCTCGAGGCTGGGCGACGGCGACCTGTCTGGAATGGTTTGCTGGAGCCGCTGCTGCGTCGGTGGTGCGGCGAGCGCAGCGGTTGGGACGAGGCCTGGGGTCGAGCCCCTCCTCGCCACCTCCCTCTCGCCAGCCTTGGCCGCCGCTGTGCCTTGGGCGGCGGAGCCTCCGCCATCTTGGGCCTGTGGCCCGAGAGCGTCGGTCGACTTGTTCTGTAGCTGCGCCAAACCAGCCGCCTGGGTCGAGGGACTGATGTCGGCGAGCGGCTTCTTGCGAAAGTCGGAGACGGGCATGTGGTCCGCTGGAGCAACGACCGGGACGGGCGAGTCGCTGCCTCGCCGTTGCGCAACCGCAGCCGCAGCATCCGGCGGGAGCGGCGGTGGGATCACGTCCGCCTCGGGGGACGCCATCGCGGCGTTGCGAGCCAGGAAGGGCGCATCCTTCTCCGGCAAGGGTGGGGCCGCGGGGCTGTCTGGGGACAGTGGAGACGCTTTTGCGACCAACGTGCCCGACCGCTCAAGTCCGCCCACTTGAGTAGCATCCTCCGATGAAGCGCCAGTGGTCGAGGACAGAGGGACCTCGAGACCGCCGGGGCTCGCTACGATCGTACGGTCACGGGTGTGGGATGCGGCGAGGTCCACATCGGCCCTCAGCTTCGGAGGGTCGAGCTGCCTATCGGAGTGTTGATGTAAGTCGCCCCGCGAGCGGCCGACGTCGAGAGGAGGCAGCGACATCATCTGTTGGAGGGGAGAGCTCGACTTTTGCTTCCGAATGGCGACGCCGCCGCTCGCCGGCCTTCCTCCCCACGCGCCTGGTGGCAGCGCCCCCGGAAGTTGGCGCTCATCTGGCGAGGAGCTGTACCCCGAGCTGCCGAGGACCCAAGGCTGGTTCCAGTCGCGTCCTATCGGCGGCGGTTGGTTGATGGGGCGACCCACGTTCTCGGAAGCCTCCTCGTACGTCCCATCGCGACTAGAGATGCGACCTTCATCGCCGCTCATGAAGCCGTCGAGTCCTCCACCGCTCAGGGCGGTCTGAAAGGAGAGGACCGAGCCACGTTTCTGCTGGTTGCCGGTGTTGTTGTTGCTGCTGGTGTTGTTATTGTTGCTGCTGGTACTGTTGCCGAGGCCAAGGCTGTGGTTCGTACCGTAACTACTCCTGTTGCCAGCCCCGTCGTGCATCCAGCCATCACCGCTCAGCTGGCTCATCGAGGTCCCTGGGCGACTCGTGGAGCCCTCAGGGGTCAGAGCGTTCGACAGCGCCGTCGGCTCAGAAAGGAGGGCGTAGGCGTCGGCGGATGAGAAGGGCCTCTGGGAAGTGGTGGTGGATCTCTGCGACTCCCAGTCGGTGGCGGTGGAGGCTGCCAGTCCATTCGGATGATGGTCGGGAGCAGCTGGTGCTTTGTTTGTGAAACCAAGAGACAGGGCGCGTGGCGTGAACGTTGATGCTTCGATCGCGGGAGACGAGGAAGGACTGTGCATGGCGCGAGGGGTCGATCTCTGCGAGGCGGGTTGGCTCGTCGGCGCTGGAGCAGTGGCAGCCCGGCCGGTGAGAGGGGTCTTGCTCGAGCTGGTCTCGGCAGCGTCGAAACCGATCACCCTTTGCAAGGCGTCGCTGCTCTGGTTCATGCCTGCACCACCCATCCTCGCTCCGGCGGGGTCGGGTCTGGCAGAGAGGGGGGTAGTAGGAGTGCCCTGGTGCATCGCCGCCTCGGCTTCGCGGCCTCTCGTCCCGCTTGGAGTCTGGCGATCGTCTCTTGCGGGCGGCGGCGCATACATGTCGGCCTGTCCGGTCTCGAGCGTGGGAGCTCGGTCCCAGTCTTCCTTACTCGGGTAGGAGGCAGGAATGGCTCGAGGTCCGTTGTTAGAAACGCCACCCAGTGAGTACGGTGGGGCGTCTGTTTGTCGGCCGGTGTGATTGGCGGGGTGAAGGAGGGAGATCAGCTACCGTAGGACAGACGAATGCCGCAAAAGGGTGGGAGGGAACGGGGGAGCAGCTCACGACTCACGTTGCGGAGCCTGTAGAAACGTGCTAGGCGCAGCGTTGAGATCAAAGTCGGAATCGAAGTTGATGCTCCTCACCCAAGTGGGTTGCCGACGCAAATCTGGCCCCGAATCGATCGGACGTGGCTGCTGCTGCTGCGGCGGCGGCGGCAGTGGCGAAGAGTTTGGAGTCGAGGAAGCCATCTACTTTCCCAAACTCGTGATTGAAACGAGGGGTGAGGGGGGGGGGAAGAAGGATCGAGGGGGATCGGCTTGACGAAACCGAGGGCTGGAGAAGGAGGTCGAGAGAGAGACCCTCTCCCAACTCGAAATCACCTGTTCGCGAACCCAGTTTTATCAGAAAGTGGTGAGAGGATCAGGGGGTCAGGGTTGTTCGAAAGGGAGAGTGTGAGGTGAGTCCCGCGGACTAGGCGATGACCGATCCCAAAGGGAGGGAGCGAGGGGCCAGCGTCGGTTGGTTCCAGGTGGGGTACGCTTCGGGGAGATCCTTGAGGAATCCGTCAAAGGAGGTGGAAGGATGCGATTGTATGCGAGTGGGTGGGTCTAGATGGCGATGATGGTGATCGGTGACTACGATCAAGCTCTTTGGTGATCAAGACGATGAAGGTGGAGTGGGTGATCAAGATGGGTGATGATGACGATGAAGATGCCTATGGATTGATGATTGGGTGGAACAGAAGGAAGAGGTGACCCGATCGAGCGAACGAACGAACGCAAGGAAGAAGAAAAGAAAAAAAAGGATCGGAGGGGGGGGGGGGGGGGATCGGTGAAAGCGGTGGAAGGGAGTTTGGAAGAAGGGTATGGGAGAGGGAGAGAGAGAGGGAGAAGGAGAGCGAGAGGGAGAGGGAGAGGGAGAGGGTGTGGTGGAGAGCCGGAAGAGAATGGTTTTCGTGCGTGTGTGTGTGTGTGTGTGTGAGAGTGTGTGTGTGTGTGGATGGATGGATGAGACGAGGGGGGCGTTGGAAGCCCGGGGGGGAAGGAGGAGGCGGGGGCGAGCCAAGTTGAGCAGTGTCCGCACTGGGACGGCGGCGGCGTCGTCGGGGTTGGTTTTTTGGTTGGGTTGGGTTCGTCACACTCGGATTCCACGAGCAAGTGGGTTTCATCGTACCTCCTTCTTCCCCCCTCCCTCCATGATCCATCATCCACCACGGTTCTCAGTTGGGGAAAGCAAGTTGACCCTTCTCGACCAACGACCATGCTCCTCTCCCTTTACGGTGCAGCAAGCACTTGCAGGGCTCAGGCTCGTTCTCGTGCATCCGCCTACCCCCCCACCCCCGGCGGGGTTTGATTTTTGGATTTCATGTGTTCATCTTTTTTTTCACTCTTTGGATTTCTCATTCTTGGGCTGTGAGAGCGCAAAAACCCAACCCAACCGCTCCCCACCTCAGCTCGAACCCACTTCTCCTCTTCACTCCAGTAGACGTGCAGCACGGTCAGGAAAGGGAGGGGGGGGGGGGGGGGG
>KZ820420.1:0-11421 GCA_003144235.1 Violaceomyces palustris
CCCCCCCTCTCTTCGCATCAATCCTGGTCGCCGCCCTCCGAGTTTGAGTTTTGGACACGGCATAGCGATTGAGCTGAACCCATTTTCTTACCAGAGTACGACTGGGTATGGCAGGGATCCATCCACCACAACCCCACCCCCGCCCAATCACCACCCTTAACCATCCGTTCCCTTCCCTCCTTCATACCAACCTTGGACGATCCCCTGGACGTCGAAACCCATCAGGGACGAGTCCCCCGAACATCAATCAGCTTGACTTTGCCATCAACCGAAAAGGGCTCCCCCCCCCCCCCTCACAAAACACCAAACCGACGCGTTCCCCTCCTACCACACTCTTTCTCCATCTTGTCTCTTCCCATATCCTCTTTTCTTTCTTTGCTTGGCTCGGTGGGCTGCTGCATTCCACTCTTGGCCTTTTTTTTTTTTTGCATGGCCATCTCCTCAAGCCTTTCTCTCAGCATCTTGCAGTCTCCCTTCGCGCTCGCGGTAGATGGCACCCACTGCTCTTCTTGTGAAACCTTTCCTTCCTCTTCCCTCCACAGCTTCCTTTCGACATTAGGCTCACCATCAACGCCCTTCGTCTTCGCCTCGCCTCAAGCCACCGTTGTCAAGTCTTCAACCGCAACAGCTCCACGTTTCTAGCGTCACTCGTCTGGCTTGCACACCGAGCACATCCTCTCACGCAGTTTCTTTTCCTCTTCCAAAGGTACGGACCAACGCTTTGCTCCGACACCTCGGCATTCTCCTGGGAGATCAAGCTGGCGGCGAAAGCGTCTCGAGGATGAGTTCGTCGCCCGGGCTCAGCGCTAGAGCGTCGGGCTCGTGCTCGGGCAGCTGCTTCACCGAAAAGGACATCGAGTACCAGTATCTCTCCGGCTACTTTACCGCCCACATGCTACCGGTACCTTCGTACAGGTACATGTATGTCCTCTGGCTCATTGTCGTGGGATTCTGCCTCCTGATCAGCGTCGGCCATCACTTTCGGATAGGTGACAAGACCTACATTGGTGCCGTTTGGAGGCGTTGGGCGACCAAGAATAGGATCATCAAGATCGGCCAGAGGAAGGACATTTACGGGAACAAGCTCGAAAAGCACGACGGCTCCAACGAGGGCCCTGGTGGTGGCTCTCATTCCTACCCTCCCAGGCCCTCGAGAGAGCTCCATCAGTATGGTCCGCCCAAGCCAAGGAGGTCTATCAAGTTCCCGAGCTTTGGAAAGATGCTCCTCCTCTTCTGCCTCGTCGCGACCCCTGTCTGCTTGACCCTCATCGGCGCAGACTACATCCGACCCACCGCTTCCATCTTTGACATAAGCGAGAGTTTTCCACCCCAGACGTCGCCCAACACGCCCGGGATCTCGAGGAGGGCGTACCAGGTCCTCGCCAAGAGGCTCCAATGGGGGATCGGCGCCTATTCACCCGTCACCACCTACCCTCCCAGCAGGACTTTGCCTTACCGGACATGGTGGACCTCTGGAGATAGGACAGGGGACATGACCAGTGCCCTCACTCCGCTGATCGTCCTCTTTGCCTTGAAGCAGATCCCCTTCGCGTTACTCTCGATGCGCCTCTTCGGCGGGTACGGCTTTGATCGCCTCTCCTTCCTTCACAAGTGGGGCGGCAGGCTGGTCTGGCTCTTCGCCACAGCTCACCTGGCCACATGGAGCGTCCAGCTCGGAAAAGACAAGAGGTTCGAGAAACAGGTCTGGTCTTTTGTGTTCATGTGGGTCAAATTCCGATGGGGTTTCGTGGTGAGTACGCACAGGGAAGGCCACACTTTCGGACAGAGAGGTTTCAAACCGCGAATGCTGAGACAACCCATTCCAACGACGCTGGGGCTCTTCCGACCAAGTCGTACGGCTTCTTGACCGCCATGATGCTGCTGTCGGTCGGGCCGATGAGGCAAAACTATTACGAGATCTTTTACGTTTGCCACCTGATCACTGTCGTAGGCTTCATGGTGACCGCTTGGCTTCATCATCCGCCGCTGGGTCAGTGGATGTATGTCCCGCTGGCCTGGTGGGCAGCGGAACGAATCCTCCGATCTCTCAAGGTAGCTTGGGTGAATGGCCTTGGATTTGCGGGAAGGAAACCCCAGTTCGCCGTCAACCCCAAGCCCGTCCAGACCTCGGCGCTCTCTAGGAATTTCGATGAGAAGGATTTCAGCAATGCCGGACCCAGCCCTTCGAGGTTGTACGACTTCCACGGCAACGTTGCACCGTCGAATCGAATCGGTGACTACGCACCCAGCCACGGCTCCGACCAAGCGACGACCTTGGTAGAGCGATCTCCAACCTTGCACCCAAAGACCGACCCTCTCCACTTTGGGCCGGGCTCGAACGAAAGCTCGTACGATCAACAAGATGGTGCGGTGGCGCGTCGCGCCACTCGGAAGAGCGCCAGATATGATCCTGTGAGCGACTTGATCAAAGACTACCTCCCAGAGGGAGAGCCGCGCTTCTCCCCGAATCCTCCGCCTTTGCCCGTCCCCATGTCGAGGAAGTATACTTTGGAAGACCCTGGGCCCAGGCCGCTTCGCCCAGATCATGGCTCGTCTTCTCGACCGCAAACAGCCGAGACCTCGTCTAGCGAGGAAGGAAGACCTCGCTTCGCCGGTCGGCCTCGGGCTGCCTCCAAAGCTCACAGCCAGATGACCTCATCAACTTCCGGACACTGGGGCATCACTTATGATCCGAACATGCCGATGATGAAACCAAGGCCCGCAATGTCGGCGGACGTGGCAGCCCTGATCCGACCAGGCTACGCATTTGCTCAGCTGTTGCCGGGCAAGACTTTGAGGTTGACGCTCCGAACGCCGAACCACATGTCATGGAAGCCTGGGCAGTACGTCAATCTCAACATCCCCTCGGTTCGCTGGTGGGAGAGCCATCCGTTCACCATCGCTTCCGCCCATGACGCTGATTTCCCGACCTCTACCGAGTTCCACGACACGGACGAGGAGAAGGGCCTGGGTCAGGAGTCGAAGGCGAAGGGCGAGGAGAGGACCATGGTCCTGCTTCTTAGGGCGAGGAAAGGCTTCACGCTTCATCTCTGGAAGCACGTGCTGAAGAAAAGGTCGATCCAGCTTCAGGCGGCCTCCGATGCCTTGCCAGGCGCCTCCCTGGGCGGGTTTGTTGAAACGCCGATGATGACCGGTCCTGTCGGGAAGGGGACCACCGGCGTCCACCTCCGTGCCATCGTTGATGGACCATACGGTTCCTCCTCAAGGACGGATTGGGGAAGCCATTCGACCATCGTGATCGTGTGCGGTGGATCGGGCATCTCCTTCGGTATGTCGGCCCTCGAACATCTGAGCGCCTGCATGGTCGGGGCGGCGAGGCTAGGTCGCGCGGGGAAGGGCGGTCGAGGGTTCCTGACGCAACGGGTTCGCTTCGTGTGGATCATGAGGGAATATTCCCACCTTCAATGGGTGGCGTCGGCTCTGAGGAGATGCATCGAAATGCTACCTCCTGAGCAGCTCCAGGTCGACCTCTACGTCACCCATTTCAACCACCAGAGCGCTATCCAGGCTGCTCCTGCGATGTACGCGCCTGGTGGCTTGGAGCCTCCAATGGCGAGGTTTGCTTCAGAGGCACGACAGGGTATGCACTCGTCAAGAGACAGTTGGGCCTCTGGGCTGGGTGCGGGGTCTGGGATCCCTCAACCGGGGCGTTTCACCGAAGGGCCAGAGCAAGAAGAGTACGACCTCACGGCTTACGACCTCACCCACTTTGACGGCGAGGATCAAAGCGCTCCCACCGCGGCCGAGATGGAGATCAGCCGGAGAATCCGAACCGAGGGAAAGCTTCGGCGAGCGCACACTCGCAAGGCCACGATGAAAAGACGCAACGGCCAAGGCAGAGGCGGCGCAAGCATGCCCAGGGAAAACGAGAGCACGGCAAGCGCAAGCCAAAGAGCCATCCATGAGGCTAGGATCAGGCCGGAGCCCCCTCTGTCGTCTGTGGGGGAGCAAGACATCGGAGAGCACAAGAAGGGCTTCTTCGAGCATTCACGAGGAGACTCGACCTCGACCAACCCCACGCTGCCGCCAGGGGGTCCCGGACCTCGGCCGGCCTTGCTCTCACCCAACGATCCCTACAGCCTAGGCCATCTCGCGGTGACACCTGCATCCCAGGGAGGAGGCCTCAGCGGCTTCATCTCCCCTGATCCATCAGCTCCGCCGAGCCCTCGGATGTCGAATGCGCCGAGGTCCACCACGTACCCTTACGGAGACGGGCACGCTGGGGGCTGGGCGGCCGAGGCGCCGCCGTTGGGCTACGCCTTCGACCGTGACAACGACTCGCGAAGCTTCCTAGAGGGATCGGAAGGACCCCATCCTGGCCATTACTTCGACGGCGATCGACGCTACAGCACCACCGGGCTCATCTCCGAGGCAGCGACCAGAGCTCAGGCTGAGGCTGACCTCGCGATCGACGACGCACCTATCGACCTCGACGAGGAGGAGGATGCCGACCTCAAGGTCGTGGCCGAGCTAGCCAGACCCGGTCACCCTAAACTTGATAGGATCATCCGGCAAGAGGTGGACCACTCGCAAGGCCGGATCCTCGTCGCCTCTTGCGGTCCCAGCTCGCTTGGCGTCGTGATCCGATCCATCGTATCCAAGCAGATCGACCCGTCCAAGGTGTGGAAGGGAGATCTTCGAGGACACGTCAACGTTGCCACCGAAGCGTACGAGTGGGGCGGATGAAGGAGCTTGCAACGACTTGGGCTTTTCCTCCTCTCTCTCTCTCTCTCTCTCTCTCTCTATTCCTCCGTTCTCTTTTTTTTTTTTAAAAAAAATTCTCTCGTTTGCGCTCTCTGAGAAATTTCTCTCTCCTTGACAGGCAAGTCAACCTCATGGACATTCTCGATCCCTCCCTTGCCCACTTCTATTATTCGATTTTGTTTTCAAACAGCCCTCCTCCCCGTCCCCCTCTGCACCCCTCACATTTCGGAAAGGATGGGGCTTGAACTGCACCGTGTCGTGCGGGGCGAGCCCTCCTGCCAACTAGACATGAAGAACCAACCTGCCCCTTGTATCTTAGCGTCGGAAACACACCCGACATCGCTCTGCGAAAGGTAGAAAAGTAAGCTCGAAATTTGAGAATTAAAAGAGACGTTGATATTCATCGAGTGACAAAAGCGAGGAAAGGAGACGGCCAGCGACGAAGAAGGGAAATTGCGTACACGTCCTCAACCTGGTGCTCATGTGGGGGAAGGGGTTTGGGTCGATCGAATCAAGGTAAGACAGGCGGAGGAACCATGGGTTCCGTTCAGATCGGACCCGCGATCAACCTCCCTTGGCGAATTTGGTGAGGCTTGCCGCGTCTCCCTGAGGCAAGGAGTTTCGTTGGAGGGTTTCATGGTGGGGGGGGGGGGGGGGGGGGATTCGTTCAAGATTAGTCAAAAGGTTTTTTTGCCCCCTTTTTTTGGGTGATGGGATGATGAGGGGAGAGGAGGTGTTTCAACTCACATTCCAAACATCGGAATCACCGGCGTAGACGGAAGCGTCGTTCCATTGCCAGAAGGAGTAGGTTGAGAAACCGGTAGGTAGAGGTCCGGCCGTGCTTGAACCGTAGTGAGCTACGACCAAGGGGTAGTCCGCTGCGAAGGCGGAGGAGGCGACGCACTGGTTCCACCAGCCTGCGTTGGTGTAGATCATCGGGTAACGACCCGTCTTGGACTTGTAGGTCGAACCGAAGTCCTTGCTGTTTGTGTGGAGGGGGGGGGGGGGGGGGGGGGGGAAGGAGAAGAGGAGGGGAAGGTGGGGGTGGGTTCCCTCGTCAGGAAGACAGGGGGGAGAGAAGAGGAGGGAGGGAGTGTGGGGAAAAGAAGAAGACGGGATCGAACAAACTCACATCCAAGAGACCAAGCCGGCCTTGCTAAGACCGTAACAAGTTGGGGAGCCGCTGGAGCTCTCGAGGTCCAACATCCCTGGCAAGGTGATACCATCGTTGGACCAACCTCCTCCGTTGGCCAGGAAGTAGTTTGCCTGAGTGGCACCGGAGCTCGAGTCGGGGTGAGCAAAGTGGTAGGAACCCCTGATGAGACCCGCGTTGGTGGCACCGGTGTACTGCTTGGAGAAGGAAGGGGACTTGTACGTCGTCCCCTCGGTCGCCTTGATGATGACGAACTTGGCACCCTTGGACTTGGCCGAGGCGAAGTCTACGTTGGGTTGGTAGTTGGAGATGTCGAAACCTGGAGGTCCTGAAGGGGCCCTCTTGGAGAGTTGGTTCGAGATCGAATCGACCTCCTCCTCCATCACCCCTCGAGGAGAGGCTTCGGTAGGGTACCCCGCGATGAGGCTCGAGGTTGCAAGAAGACTGAGGAAGAGTTTGGTCAACATGGTTTTCGATCGGGTTGGGGAAGAAGAAGTCGGTGGGTTTTTTTCTTTACAAAGGCCTGTTTCTCCTTTGTCCTTGTTGGGATTTTTTTTTTTCACCTTTCGGTCTGTTTAATCCATCGAAAGGAGGGGAGGGGGGGAAGTAGTGATCCCAAGGCCCCTCTTTATAACCTTTCGTGGCATTCGAGTGAGCAAAGGCTTTGCATGACCTCATGACTCTCTCCTCCTGAGACATCCCCAGTCCTCCTCCCCACCGTTCCGCGGAGAGATGAGCTGTTCTTTTGATCCATGTCCGTTGGTGGAGCGGAGGGAGACGAACCAAGAGCGATTTCGGAACACTAGCCGAGAGGCAGGGAAGGCAAAGGAGGGGAAGGTGGTAGAGTCGTTCACTCGGAACCTCTTTCTCCTTCGCACAAGCCTAGGAACAGAGAAACGTTCAATCGACCCACCTTCACGAAGCTTCCTCTGGATCGCTGCCGGGGGAGAAGGGGGGGGGGGGGGGGGAGGGCGTCTCCCGAGTTTTTTTTTCGTGACGAAGGCGTTTGGTATTCTCTGGTGGAGGGGTCGCAGTGAGAACCAGGGAATGGGGATGGAGGAAGACGAAAATAAAAATAAAAAATAAAAAAAAGAGCATACCACCTTCGGGAAAATGGCATGAAAAGTGGGATGGAGAACTCGGGTCCAAGGGGAAGAGTTTCCTCATCCCCCTTCTGGTACCCAACTTTGTTCACCTCAACCCCTTCGCCACCCTGCTCCATCCAGCGTATCTACTCTCGCCACTCTCTTGACCCTAGACCACCCAAACTCGTGCTCAGGTGACAGAGGCGAATTCAACGAGCTGTAGACATGACACGGAGTATTCTTCCCCTACCATCCTTTCATCTCCACCCTATACCCACCTCGATCTGTTTGAATCCTCTTCCCTTTGTGAGCGTAAAGAGGCCGGTTTGGTTCGATGAGGGGGAGTTCGGCAAGAAGGCATCCTTTTTGGGCTCAAGCGGAGTTGGAATCTCGGATCTCGGTGGAACAACGCGTACCGAGGACCGTAGGGAAGCATCACTTCCGAAAAAAAAAAAGAAAGAAAGAAAAAGGGAAAGAATCAACAAACTCCTTGATCGTGGATTTGGATCCAAAGAGGTTGTCGGCGGTTTGAAGATCCGCCCCCACTTTCGGGGAAGAGCGAAAGCAGCGAAGGACCAAGGGGAAGAGAGAGAGGGAGAGGGGGAGAGAGAGAGAGAGCGGCGGGCGGCGTCATCGCTTAGAGTGAAAGTGGTGTGCCAAAAAAAGTTCAGATCATGCACTACCACCACCTACTTTGATTGTGACGATGTGGGTCCCAGCTACGAACCTCCGAGCGTCAAGGAGAGGCTGAACGTGACGTGAGGACACGTTCCCCCTCGTCTCGACCTCCAAAGAAACTTGATCATTTGCTGTAGCGATCAAAGTGGATCAAAGTCGACCATTCGTGGAGTGTGGTTTGTAGTGCGAGAGGTGGGCAAGGGAGGATCAGCGCCCGGCTTTCACCTTCGTCAACAACCGGAGCGGCGCGAGGGGGCTGAAGGAGAGGGGGATCGAATCAAGCCCGCGAAAGAAAAAAAAGACTGGATCGAACCTTCGCTCCCTCCCTCTCACTCTCTCACCTTCTAACCCTTGCCTCACGTTCGGACGCAGGTCTTCCACAGAAGACGAGAATCCCTTTTGTTGCGTCAATTTCTTTTTCCTCTTTCCCCCCCTCCTCTTCTTCGTCCAAATCGCAAAGACGAGATTCACGAATGCGGAGCGCGCCCTATCTTTCTGCCCGTCTGTCCTCTCTCATCCCAGACTGGGCCATCGAACGAGGTCCATGGCGACTCCGAATGTGACTGAAGCTCGGTTTGGACCGGCATCCACCCAGTCGATTCGTAGATGGTGGGTTGTCCGCAACCAGAAGCATGTGAGCTGGTGCGATTGATCTGAAGCTCGACGCCTCCGTCCCAAGGTAGGACGCTTGTCGATCACGAATTCCCATCCTCGCCCGAAATCTCGCGGACTCTGTCTAGCTTTCGATCCATCCAAGGGAAAGGAGAGGCCTCCGATGGACATGGTGGACTTGCTCAGGATGATGATGTTGCCGTTCAAGTTTTCACAAGGGATTGGGATTGTGTCAAGCCGGTCATTTGGGGCGTCCCTAGCCAACCCTCCCATCTCCCCGATCTGACGGAAAAAAAAACCCCACTCCCATCGGGCAACATCATCTCGATCTTGAAAACGGGGCCCGTGCGAAGATCCAACGCTCACCAAACTCAACCCCTTCGCATACTCGGCTCCCCCGTCGGCTTTTCTCGCAGTTGTGTAGCTGAGCGAGAAGGACGACGACGGCGACGACGAAGACGAGACAAGGATCAAACAAGCGAAACGAATGAAAGAGTAAGTAGTAGCAACGTGGTCTGTCACACGCAAAGAGAGAGGCAAAGACTGAGAGAGAGACAGAGACAGAGAGAGAGCTCGTCTTTGACACAGGGAGCGATCGCCAGCATCCTTCTTCTTTCCCTTCCCTGTCTGTCATCAACAGAAGCAAGCAAAGGAGTCCATAGACAGGTTCATCCACATTCCCGTTAGCGCTCACATCTTGGATGAGGATCAACAGGTCATCTTTCAACAGGGCGCTCGCTTTCCTCCTCTTCCTATCCATCGCTTCGCTCCTCCTCATCTTGCTCGGACAGAGAGATCAGCCATCCTGGGTCACCTCCTGGCTCCTACCCTCCTCTCAGCCCCCCTCCAAACCCATCGACCTTTCTCATCAAGAGTCTTTCCCTTCTTCTTCTCCGCCTCCTTCTTCTTCCATCTTTACCTCTTCTTCATCGCCTCCGCCGTCTTCTTTGCTCAGTACGTCAACCGAATCTCTTTCCTTGCTCTTGGCCCCCCATTCCACAACCCCCCTTACTGGCTTCTTAGCCCCAGCCTCCAACCCGACGATGAGCCGACCATCGACTGGCGGCGATGGAGCCATCGGAACGACCGGAAGTGCTAGTCAACAAGGCCTCAACCAATTCATCAAAGATGCCAAAGGGTTCGCGCTCAGCCACCTCTCCACGAGCTCGAATCCGGAGAGGATCACTTTCATCATGGGGAACGAGGCCGGAGGTATGTGAGCCGAGGGAGAGGAGGCAGCGGATCGCCTCAATTCCTTCTCCTTCCCTTCCCATACCAGTCTCTCAACTGACAATGTCCTTGACACTTGCCTCATCCACCAGATCTCGACTCTGCCGTCTGTGCGATCTCGCTCAGCTATCTCCTCACCCATTACGGCCCTCCAGCACCTTACAACCTTCCCAAGACCACTTATGTCCCACTGATCCAGAGTAACCATGATGATGCATCCCTCAGGCCTGAAAACACGGCAGCATACAAGGCCAGTGGGATCGACCCTTCCGACCTCCTCTGCCTCGACGACCTCACCGGCAAGCTTGGACTCGATCTGACGTCGTCCAAGTTCTCGCCTTCCAACAACATCTTCCTCGGCCTGGTGGACCATCCTGCCCTAGGCGGTCAGTGGGGCGGTCCCAACTCAGCCCAAAGGAAGGTGGAGCTCATCGTCGATCACCACGAAGATGACGGCCATCACCAGGATGCCACCATGAGGATCATCAGGTCGCCTTCCAAGGACCCTGTTGGCAGCGCTTCCAGCCTGGTCGCCGAGCTCTTCAAGGACCAGATCCAGAAGGACCCCACAAAAGTTGACAGGCGAATTTTCGACTTTCTCATCAGCGCCATCATCTTGGACACGGATAATGTGAGTGTGGCGTCGACTCTGTCACAAGTCTGCGTCCATCCAAGAGCGATCCGTCTTCCTTGTGCGTCTTCACTATCGAGCCACCACTCACACTTGCACAATGACACCCTCATCCCACTGGACACGACCCCGACCCCCCCTATGGGCCCCTGTACGCAGTTGAGACCAGCCCCAAAGGGCAAAGCAACCAGGCAAGACTTTGACTCCGTCCTCTTGATGATGCCGCACTCGTCCTTCTACGACCCAGTCGCCTCGAAAGGGGTGGAGCAAGTGGCCCTGTCCAACTCCCCCTTGACCGCTCTGGACCTCACTGATTCCTCATCCCTGTCGAGCCCAGACGATGCCAGTGCAGACCCTGATGTCGCGACGGCCAGATCCGCGCTCAACAAGTACTGGCAAATCCTGGCCAAGAGCAAGCTGAAGGTGAATCACCTCAGCGGCAGGGATCTGCTCAGAAGGGACTACAAGGAGGTCGAATTTTTCGAACCAGACCCATCGTCCTCCTCCTCCTCCTCCTCCTCGGTCGTCGGCGGCTCTACCTCGAACCAGATCTCGCTAAAGTTGGGATTCTCCTCGGTGCCGATCAGCCTCGAGGAGTGGCTACACAGGGGCAGACCCTCTCTCCTCGAGGTCCCAGATGCCCAGAAGGAGATGGAGAGCAACTGGAAAGGGTGGTGGAATGTCCTGGACGAGTGGATGTCGAGCAGGAAGATCCAGATCGCCGTCGTCACGGGCACCTACAGGGCACCGCCTCATGACAAAGACGCCGGAAAGCACAAGCGGGAACTGGTGATCGCCCTCCGCCAGCCGGACTCTGGCCTCCTCTCCAAGGACCCCGTCCGATCCCGAACCCTATGGGAAGAGTTGAGGAAGGGACTCGAGGAGGACGCCCACGTGCAGGACGCCACCGATGTCGATCGGAGGCTCATGTTGGAGAAACCTTGGAAAGGGCAGAGGCTACCCGAGGCCCTCGGTGGCAAGAGGGAGAGGGTCCAAGGCTTGGACGGCGAAGGTCTGAGGCTGGACACCATCCAGGAGGAGAGAAAAGTCTGGGCAGGCGTGTACAGGCAAGGAAACGCCAGGGCCAACAGGAAGGTCGTCCTCCCGGCCGTCGTTCAGATCCTTAGGAACTCGTGCAGAAAGTTGATCTGACCTTTTGTGGCCATCTCCCCCTCTCCCACGTTTCCATCCATGTAGAAACCCACACCGCACCCCATAGATGATCCCGCTTGTAAGAGGTAGGCCCTTACCAGATTACCTGGAGAGGTGGAAGTTGGGATTCGAAGTATTTAGTTCGAGAAAAAAAA
>KZ820421.1:0-11358 GCA_003144235.1 Violaceomyces palustris
CCCCCCCCCCCACACACACACACACACACACGCACACACAAGGATTCCCGAGTTTCCCAAATAATTGTTTGCTGAATTGTATGTTGTACTGTACATACTGTAGTACATCTACTATACATGAGTCTCTCTGAGCGTGAGTGCGTGAGTGCGTGTATGTGTATGTGGTTGTATGTGGATGTTTGTGGGCGCACTGGACGTGCGCTCGAAGCAGAAAATCAATGTGAGGTAGATCCCTCTTGCCCACGTTGAAATGTGGCCCTTTGGGCGTTGTGGCTATCAACCCTGATGGGACCCGTCCTTGATGTTCTCGACACGATCAAGACGCTTCGCGACGGTGCAACAGGAAGCATCTGGGAGTGGTCAAGCGGGCAAGCCGATCAGGATCAGCATGGTAAATTCTCAGTAATTTGGGCATCTGTCCGGAACCTCGGAACGTAACAACTCACCCCTCATATCCGCTGAGGTTATCTGGCGTGAAGGTGTCTCTCCAACGGCCAACAAGTTTCCCTCCGGCCACAGCGTATCCGCGATAGAGCCATCGACCCCTGCCGTCCGGACGATACTCCTTCGTCATCAAAATCATACCGTCCCAACTCCTGACCCTTCCTCTCAGCACAAATTTTCCCCAGGCCGAGTGCCCCTGTCCGTGGTCCAGCCGAAGGTTTTGGAGAAGAAAAGGTGATCATGTCAGATTTGAAACCCGCCGAAAGTCAATCTAAGGTTCAACGTCGCACTCACCGTTCCTGACAAGAGAATCTCATACCGTTCCGGGTCCTCCTCGTGGCTCTTCCAGTCATCTTCAAAGGTAGGATACAGGGCCCAGTCCTTTGGCAAATCGTTCGTAACAAAGACACCATCGTAGTCGGCAGGCTCCGCGCGCTGCTTGCCCATGGCCACATCGCTCAACTTGGCCGAACCGTTCGATGAGGCTCTTCCAGAGTCCTCTTGCCTGGCCTCCTCATCGCGATTAAGATAACCGGCGTTTAGAAGACTGCCGTGGCCGCATCGAGGCTCGGATCGTGGGACTTTGACGACCCTCTCTGATATCTTCCAGACCTGAGGCTGCTCTCCGAACGGGCCTTCATAGAGGCTCCTCATTCGACCCGCCAGCATTTCGCGATAACTGTCGAAGTCGAAGAAGGAGAAACGCCCTTCCCAAGCTCCTTCAAACATGCCCTTGCAGAAGAGGGGTCGGAGTCCTGGGCTGTACTTGGGATCCAAACATGCCAGTAGGCGACAGATGTCCTTATCGTGATCCCTGGAGGAGAAGGAAAGGGGGCTCCGCGAAGATTGGGCCGTGACTCGACGACCGCCAATCATGTGGTAGGGGCCTAGTGCTGCCGCCTCTGATCCCCTGATCGAAGTGGCATCCCCTGCGTTCTCATTCTGATCCTCGGCCAAGGCTGTCAGAACAATGACAGCAGGATCCCTTTCGACCTTCATGAAGAAGGAGAAGCACGCCGCCTGCGTAAGAATCGGCGAAGAGATCTTAAGGGCCATCCCGCAGTGCTCGATCTCGCAAGCCCTGCTGCGAGGATTGAGGTCGGCCAGGAAGGGATCCCCCGGCATAGGACGCGCTTGCTGAGCCGTGTATGAAGGAGGGGAAACTTGATTCGATTCATCCAGCTTTGTGCGGCAAATTGGCAAATCCCAAACGGTCCAAGGGGCATGGTAGGCATCAAACTGCGAGAAGAGGTCGACGGTTAGATTCGCCCAGATGATGGTTCAAGCTTTCCTTTGATGGTGGTGGCAGGATGAGGCTCGAAGAAAAAGGGTTTCGCTTCTGAGATTCAGACTCACTTTGTGGGCGGCAAACACGAATGGACGAAGTACAAAGAGCTTTTCTTCGCTCTCCTCCTTTGACTCTGCAGCCAGTTGCTCTGGGTCGGTGAGGAGGTAGGTGAGATGGAGGGCTAACGCTCTATCTGGAGTATCGGGGGGATACCCCGGCTGTATGGAGCTCTCGAGCATGACCTGGGAGTGGAACAAGAGGAGGTAGCCTTCCACCTGTCCCCACTTGATGTGCTGCATATTGAGACCGTCTGATGTGGAGCTAGAAGATGAATGAGCGGGGGCAAGCAAAGGTGGAAAAGGGCCACTCTTGCCAGCTAAGCTCATCAAGGGGGGAGGGGGGGAAAGGCACTCACCATTCTCGACGAGCATCATGTATGCCAGCCACAGGTTCTCGGTAATGGCCGTATCCGCGTCTGGAGCTTGATCGTCTGGCCTGAGGTTTGCCAGCTTGACAGCACGCCTCATGCGCTTGAGGCAGATGCAACGCTTCCTGAATTCCTGAGAGAGACCTCGGGAGCTCATGGCTTTTGGGCCAAACCTCCTGGCGATCGCCTCAGTGTCGAACTGGTAGCGAAACACCTTGGCGTACAGCCTAGGGTTGGCTGAGATGTTGAGGAGGGCGTGGAAGCGCCTGCAGGTCAGTAGAAGGCTGTGCAGGTCTGCGGGTGGAGTAACGATGGAAGACGGGGTGAGAAAGCTGAACGGATCTTCCTGGTCCGAGTCCGGAGAGCAAGGGGGGGAGGAGGAGAAGGAGGAGGAGGGATGAAAGGAGACAGAGTCTAGCCTGGTCATGCCGTCGCTTTCGCCGCCGACCTGCTGATCGCGAGGGGCGTGATGGGCGATGGCGGCGAAGAAGGCGACGTTCTCGAGGATCTCGGGGGGCATGGTCAAGAGGCTCGGACGACCCATACTGGGAGATGTGGCGAGCTTGTCTGGAAAGGGGGGGAACGGGCTGGTCTCTTGAGGAGGGTGTTGGTGAGAGGGGCCAGCTTGCGTCATGGTGCTATGTTGGAGCATGGCGTGCATTGAACGGATGGATTGACTAAGGCATGCGTGGTAAGAAAGGCAGTGAGTGGGTTGGTGACGATGGTCGAGGTGATGTGGGACTCCAGCATGAACGGGCCGAGTGGAGAAGGGTGGGGAAGGCGAGGCGTGTTACGTATGTATGCACATA
Organism: Violaceomyces palustris; assembly: GCA_003144235.1. Lineage (NCBI taxonomy): Eukaryota > Fungi > Basidiomycota > Ustilaginomycetes > Violaceomycetales > Violaceomycetaceae > Violaceomyces > Violaceomyces palustris. Next base: position 2,969 of record KZ820421.1, read on the forward strand.
CAGTCCATACAAGTGTATGTAGGTGGTGGTGGTGGGATAGGAATGGTAAATGTGGGAGTCCACTCACCTTCACTACGGCCCATGCTCTTCACACGTGTGTGACCACTTGCAGGCTCTTTCCTTTTTGAAAAAGAAAACATTTCTGGCCCTGTCTCCCTCTGTCCATGTATCCTGTCTCTCTGTCCCTCTCTGTGTGTATGCCTGTCTGCCTCTCTGCCTGCCTATCCGTGACCGTCTCTCTCCCCTCCCTCCCCTCTTTCCCGCTTGCACCCACACCCACACCCTGTCTCCTTCTCTGTCTCTCATCATATCCACTGAGACATGCACACACACAGACTCTGTGAGTATGACTCTGCCTCTCTTCTTCATCTCTTCTCCCATCATCTCCCCTGTTTCTCCCGCCACGTGGCTTGTTCACTCCCGACTCCCGCGGTTTCCTTCCCCTTCCCCTCCCCTCCACCGTGACCCATCCATGCAATCCTTCTTTCCCTATCTTCTGATCCATTTTCACTTGTGCCAATCATTCGATCTCACGCTACTTCCAAGTTGCCCAATCGATCACGGTCCTTCTTGAGCCTCCCAGAGAGCCTCTTCCCCGCTTCTGTAGGTACAGCAGAAACGATTCTCTGACTTTGGAATCAACTACGGTACATCTCCACGACATGATGATTAACATGCGAAAAGGCGTGACTAAATTTGCAGAGCCGGCTGGGTTGTGATGTGCCTGGGAAATGATCCCTTTTTTCACCTCGTGGTCCATGTTCAGCCAGAGTGGGCAACAATCTCCGTCTTAACCTTGGCCTTGGAGCCACCGCCGAGCTCGATGCTGTGCTTCATTTGCTCTGGAAGCGCGTGCTCCTCAAACTCGCCCTCTTCCCCGTCTTCTACAGGCACGCTGACGTTGATCGCACTGCATTTGGCCGTCACGATCTCAACGTCCAGGCACGTCTTGGACAAGAAGAGCTGACCGCTGTCGTTAGAGTCCAAAAGGATCGTTGGTGCCTTTCCCGTGATCTGAGCGGCGAACGATGGTGAATTGGTGATCTCGAGCGAAGACACGAGCGTTTCGATCAAGACACAGGTTTTTTGGCACGAGACTGGCAATTTGGGAAAGAACGCAGAGGGAGAGAGTTGTGAGTTAATGAGGGAGTGAGTGAATGTGTGCGTGTTGAGAGAGAGTGAGAGAGAGAGAGAGAGTGAGAGAGAGAGAGAGGAAGGCGTAAAAGTGGTAGCAAGAGTTCCTACTGTATCGGATCTCCCCCTGTTTTCTCTCCCTCCCCTGCCGTCCTGCAGTTACACTCACCCATAGACACGGCATTGACCTTGCCTCGGATCTGGATTGTGCAATTCTTGCAACCAAAAATGTTGACCGTCTGATTGATCTCGGTCTGTTCAATGACAATGTTGCGATCGTCTTCGTGGAATTCCTGAGTAAGGGGTGTTAAGAAGGAGAAGAGAGAGAGAGAGAGAGAGAGAGAGAGAGAGAGAGAGAGAGAGAGAGAGAGAGAGAGAGCGAATTGAGAGAAACTCTAACGGCAAAGCACACGTCTCCAAGCCGGCCATGCTCTACACTCACAATAGTCCACTTGTTTCCTTCGAGTTCCGTGCGGGCAGGTTTCTTGGCTTTCAGATTCGCTGGCTTAGCACTAGGCTTTGGGGGTGCGGGCTTCTCCGAGTCGCCTGGAAAAAGGCGAAAAATCATACGCAAACCTTTAAGACTGAGCAAGCCACCGACGCCAACCTCCTCTACCATCTCCAATCCACCTCATACTCACGGACGGTGCTTCCTGCACGGAGACTGGGGTTTTTGTGGGTCATCTGGCTGGGATCTACCCTTTTCAACCCCTTTGTAACAGACTCTCCTTGATTTAATTGGCTGAAGACAGCGTCCATCCCCCCCGCGCTTCCAGCACTTGACGCGGGTGGGAGTGCGGCTGGTGGCGGTGGTGGCGGTGGAGGAGGGGCCGCCCCACTTTTAGCCGAGGACGAGTAGGTGGCTGGATCGACACCCTTTAGGTCGCAAAAAAAGGAGGACAAACATCAGCGACTCTTCATTTATTCGTCCTTGATGGACAACGACGCTGACCCTCAGTGGCAACGCGAGAAGCTCACCTTGGGATTCCAAACGAGGCCCGTGGTATGGTGCTTCATAATGTACGCCTTGAGAGTATCAAGAAGTTTGGTAAAGGAACGACACCATTGGACATGATCGGGATCCGTATCCTTGAAGTCTTTGATAACCCTATTTGCATAGAATTGGGCACTATCCTTCATTTCGTTGACAAACGGCCCTGGCTTTGGTTCGACGGCGATCCAGCCAGCGGCAGGAATTCCTTCGCTGACAGTGCTTAAATGATTGAAATACTGCTTGTCTCCGCGATTTTTGTCCCTGATTTCGGTGACGGCCATCAAGCTAGCCTGCAATGGCTTGATGAGACCGGCAAAAGCGGGCGTGGAAATCCCACCGGATGGTTTGGTGCAGGCAGCAGCTGTCTGGACAAGGTTGCGCTGCTCCTGGAACGTATTGCCCACGTGAACGGCCTGGAAGAGAGGAAGGTATGCGTTCAGAGAGCCAGCAAAGTTAGTACTGGATCGATTTGGAATCGCTCGCGACAAAGAGACCCATACTCACCTGCTCTTGAACGAGACCACCGATCCGAGAGCTTAGATGCTGGAATTCTGCTAGAGCCTCACCCACGGTCTCGTCCCAAGCTACCACGGAGGGATGAAGTTCTTCCTGAATATGCTGGACCGGAGCCGGAGGAGCCGGTGGGGCGGGGGGAGGTGGAGGGGGCGGTGGTGCAGCCGAAGCCGAGGGGCTGATACTGGCGATCGATCCTGGAATGCTACTTTGGTTTTGAGTCTGAGCGAGCGTGATATCCTCAAGTCTGGAAGTCGCGGCCTCTAACCTGATTCAAGCGTTTCGGTGAAAGGGCATGCGGCGATCAGCTGAAAGAATTCGGATTACGTATGTGTCGGAAGGGTAGGAGGAGAAGAATGACAGGTCGGCTCTTTGGGCTCACCTTTTGATCAAGGTGCTGAGATTTCCGATGCCAGTTGTGGTCATTGTTTAGGACGCAACGTTGGATGAGAGAATTTGGTGGACGGGTAGAGCGCAGAGAGAGAGAGGAAGAGAGAGAGGAAGGAAATAATAAGTTGACAAGGGCCGAGGGTTGGAACAGGGAGGGGCACAAGAAGGATGTAGAAGGATGCTGAGAGAGGGAGAGGGGGAGGCAGGGAGGGAGAGAGGGGGAGAGGGAGAGAGGGGGAGAGGGAGAGAGGCGAGACGAGGTGCGAGATTCAGATGTGATTTCAGGATCATCGACTTGGCTGCAACCTGCGACTCAGGGCAGACATTCAACCATGTGCACGGACCATTAACCCGCTGCTCACATCCTAAGCCTCCACCCTTGGGTGTCTCATGGATGATTCGGCCAAATGGAAGCTATGGACTTTCCCATGGATCGTATGCTTCTCTACTTTTGTCTTCTTGCTCAGCTTCTGAGTCACTCGGGCCTGCCTCAGTAATTACAGTATGAACATTTGCATTCCCTTCATCAGAAGCAAGTATCAGTAAGTGAGTGGCCTTGGGAGGAAGGCTTAGGTGGTATCGGTCAGTTCAGCCAAACGGGGGAGGGGGGCAAGGAAGGGAGGGGGAAGGGCAATTCATAGTACAGTTGTTGGCATAGTAGATGTGATAAGTTTATCTGTGTTAAGAGCAGGGTTGGAAGAATGGCTAGTGGTATCTGTATCACCATGTTGCCGACAGCAATGAGGCAACGAGGGGGAAGTGATGGCAAGTAGTGATGATGGGTGGCGTATTCCTTTGCTTCCCTTGCCTTGCATAAGCTTTCCCTCGCAACCTTTGTCTCACCCAGTACCAGGAGAGAAAAGAGAGAGGACGTGAAGGAGAGAGGGGGGGAGAGAGAGATTATGTGTGTGTGTGTGTGTGGCCCGAGGATATCTACGAATCCCTCGTCTTCGCAGCCACTTCGGCTTGGATCTTGTCGAGCTCATCAGCCACTTTGACCCTAAGCTGGAAAATGGTCTGAATCGCATTCCACATCTCATCGTACATCGCTCTCTTTTGCATGTCCAGCTCTTCTCTAGTTTGTTGAGAGCTGGATGATGGATGAGAGGAAAGAATCGGGACGCCAATCAGATGTCTTACTCCAACTGCAGGCATCCGGGCGGCTCTTGGAGCAACATACCTTATCTTCAACGTCGAAAGGCGTGCTTCGGCTTGTTGCAGAGAACCTCTGCTAGCGTGATCGATTTGATTTATGTTGCTTTCCTGTTTGACCTGCTCGCTATTCGCTGTCTCTGCTTCCTCGTTACTGGCCTGAATGGTGAGTGATGGAGAGAGTGGATAGGGGGACCCGGGGGAGGGGGGGATATGGGTTGTTGGAATTTGAAGTCACAAGTCAGTTTCGATTCCGTCTATGTTTTCCATCGGTCTGGAAGAGATTAAAGACTCCATTGGCTAAACGGCTTTCGAGGTTAAGAAGGCAAGGCACAGGAGGCATTACTCACCCTAGCAATCTCCTCAATCTGTTCCCTGAGTGCCTCCAACCTAACCTCAGAGCTTCGAAGTCCCCTCTTCTCGTGCTCAACTTGCTCTGTGAGCTCGTCTAGCTCTTCTTGCAGATTGAGTCTCGTATCGGACAGCTTTCTGTACTTTTCCGCCTCACGGTACCTCAATTTTTCAATTGCGGGTTTGACTATCGCCTTCACATCGACTCCGGGAGGGAGCATCGTGGACGGATTTCCCGGAGTGAGCTCTAAGTCTGTGAGCTCATCCCCATTCGGTAGACGTAGTGGTATTAAGTGAATGGCATTCGCCAGCGGGTGGAAATCCTGAAGCCTCTTCTCCGCCTCGGCCTGCTTTTTTGCCAAACTAAGCTCGATGCTCCAGCAGAGCTCTGCAGCTTTCTTGTTGGCCGTGGCTAGATCCGTGAGCTGTTTGTGAAGGCGCTCGCGCTCGCTCGACATGCGTTCGAACTCCTCCGCAGTCATCTCCTGGGCGTCAACCTGCATCTGTATCCGGGCCTTTTCGGCTTCCTTGGCCCTCAGATCCTCGCCGCTCTCGACCAGGAGCTCGGACAAACGTTGACACGTCTTTTTAATCTTCTCCATCCTCGGTTGCAAATGTTCATCGTTGTATTTGGTAAACTTGCTGATGTCGCTCTTGAGAAGCTCGTGCTCCTTTTGCTGCACCTCCAAGGGGGAATCCTTGCCGACATATTCTTCAAGCTCTTCTTTGAGCTTCTCGTGCTGGTCCTCCAGCCGCGATAGCTCCTCGTCGATCACGGTGTTCTTCCGATGGAAGCATTCCGCCAACTCATCCAGTTCCTCGGGGAAGGCGTCCTGGTTGTCCCAAAACTTTTCGTAACACTTCCATAGGAAAGGGAAGAAGAGTGACTGGAGGTCATCTTCCTCTTCCTGCCTCTGGATGGGCCCGGCTCCAAGAGAGTCAGCCTGGTAACCCAAGTTGACCAGCCACTCCAGCATGGCGAGGCAAGTGGGCCAGTTGGACTGGCTACCGGCGGCGGCAAGCCTGGTTTTGCTGAGGTCGTCACAAGCAGGGTACTTGATCTCTTTCATCATGATCAGCACCTCCTCCTCGAACTTCTTCCCGTCAGCGCCCATCTTGTAGCTGCTGTCGATGCAGGTGGAGTATATGTGCTTGAACATGCCAACAAAGGCGGACTGAGTGGGCTCATGGATGCCCTTGTTGATATCCCAGCCGGTCTGGGTAAAACCCGTCTTCTCCAGGTACTCCCTAACAGTCAGCCCCATCCTGTTCCGGTAGGCCCTTTCCTTGAGCGGGCGAGTTTCCTTGAGATGAGCGACGCCAACAATTGGCAAGCTGCCAGGGGCGATTGACGCCCTTCCTCCCATGGACCTACGGTGACTTTGGCCGGGGGGAGATGAGACAGGTAAGTAGGACGGATCGGATGGGATCAATCATCTGTAGATGGGGCGTTCTGATCCAGGCCCAGCACGATCTGGATGGGTTCTGGACCGGACAGGCCAGTTTGAAACTCACTTTGGAGTTGGAGCTGCCATGCTGGGCCGTCCAGCAGAAGCCGTGCTCTGCCTGCCGGCGAAGAAGCCAGCGTCTCCACGCCTACCGCTCATCTGAAGCTGGTGCTGCTGCATCTCCTGGAGAGTCATATACTCTTCGTTTGAGTGAGGTAACTGGATGTTGCTGGAATATGAGGGTAGCATGCTCTGCCTGGGCCCAGCACTGAGAGGCTGAGATCCAGAAGGGCCGGCCATTCTGGAAGGAGCGATGGACTGTCTAGGAAACATGGATTGCCTGGCCTGGCCTGTCGAAGTGGCGAGGGTCTTTGCTTGCTTGACTGCAGAAGAGGGGAGCGGTATCGAGGAGCCGTAGAGACCATTGCTTTGGTTCTGATCGACTGAGGCGAGGGTGGACCTTCGCCCAGCAGGCTGGGCCATGGCGTTGTCGGATGATGGTTGTCAAAGGGATTCGGTGCGGTGGCTAGCAATGGATCTGATCGTAAAATGCTGTCGAAGAGCCGCAGGAGGGAAAAAGGGAGATGCAAGTTGGATGACTAGAAGAAGTGGAAAGAGGTGGCGATGGGAAAACGAAGGGGGCAGTGGTTGTTTTGGTTGGTGAAGGGGAAAAAAAAGTAGAGCGACAGGTACAGTGGGGTTTGGAGAGGGCCCAGCGATGGTGTGGTCTGAGATGGAGGCAAGATCGTGGAGTCTAAAGAGCGAGGGATGGAGAGGGAGAGGGAGGGTAGGAAGGGAGAGACAGAGACAGAGACGGGATCCACACAACATACACAAGCAACTCACTCTCAACTCTCCTCCGACTCCCTTTTTGATTTTGATTTTGGACTCGTAACACAACACTCGCATACCACCTCTGAGCTTGCCACTAAAACCTGCTTGGGTTGTTGGTGCGCGTGTCGCGTTCAACCAACAACCTCGTCACGTGACCTGGCGCCGCTCCATCCGACTTGGGTCGCCTCAAGGTAGCTCGTAACCGAGCCGCGACGACACCGCCCTCTCGCCTTCTTTGCCTGCCAACCAAGAGGGAGTGTACAAACTAGAATCCCACCACCACTTGGGCCAGCGACGTCGATCTCGAGCTGGTGTGGATCGGCCAAGACGAACTGGTGCGAAGACCCGATCAGAAGTCGGAGGGTTCGCCGAAGAAACGAATCGGATCCCTCTCGCAAATGGATATTTGGTGACCACTCAATGCCCTTCTGGCTCGGATGGGTCCAGACTCCAGAGCCATGAGAAGAGTTGTAAGTGAGGAGTGAAAACGTCGATGGGGTAGGGTTCCCCTCTTGCCGGGGTGTTGAGCCGCATCCCCACCGTTTTTTGCGAGTCGGTGGGAGCTAGACACCAGCCTAATGAGGATGGCCAGGCTTTCCACAATATGAAATGGTCAAGCCATCGTACACAGTCAGTCTCAGCGAGTAACTCTACAGTTGGTGACCTGTAAAAATGCGACTCTGCCTGGCTACTGCCCGTGAGTCTCCCGACTAGATCTTCATACTGGATGCCCACGGCTTGCAGACAAGGTGACGCTGATGTCAACGCAGACCTCCACTGAGGACGAGTGCTGATCATTTGGATATTTTGCCAAGCTCTCCTGGAGTCAACAATGTTCCTTTCCCCCGTGCTTAGTGAGAAGCTCACAAATTTCTGTTTAGGCTTGTTACGTAGCTCGTTGATAGTTGACTTAGATTCACATATCGTGCAGAGAAGTCCTTCTCAGTCTCTATACCAAAGTAAAGTATGACAACTTGAAATAGCAATCATGAGATCAAGTTGTATCTCATAATTGCCTGACATGATTCAGAGAAGGCCCGAGAGATTGATCAACAGAAATAGATCAAGAAATAAAGATCAATTGAAACTCTTTAATAGTAGGACATAAGTGGTGAGTAAGGATTTCAGGCTGGAAAAAGCAGACTTTGATAAAGAAGAAAACTTCTAAGTAAGTGGGACACACACTGTAAGTATCACCAAAAGAATTTTGAATTCACATAAGCAGTATAAGCAATCTGTATTCTGATTGTACGTGTATATGTACTGTACAGACCTTGCTGATATATGTCTTGACGCGTAATCTTCCCGTCGCAATCACCACCTTCACTACTACCACCACATCCTTCTTCCCTTGCCTGTACCTACACAACTCACATGATAAAACACCTTCAAACTCGCCATGCCACGCCAGGGAGAGCTTACACTCTCTAGGAGAGGTCGCATTGTGAGCCTGGCACAGCTAGGGGGTCTTTCTTACAGCCAGATCGCGGCCCAGGCCGGTACCACCAAGCAAACCGTCGCAAACACCCTGTCGAACTTCAACACCCGCGGCCACTGCTACCGGACCTTCTCTC
>KZ820422.1:0-11319 GCA_003144235.1 Violaceomyces palustris
GGGGGGGAGGGGGAAGGATGGTAGGGCGGCTGGCGCAAAAATGATGACGGCACCCGGATGATTTGGAGGTTGGTGACGACGGCAATGACGACCAAGAGGGTAGAGAGGGGAAGAGTGGAAAAAAAACACAATCTGAGTGAGGGGGTAGTGGGGGGTAGTGAGAGACGGAGTAAGACGCGGCAGAGGCAGAGGTAGAGAGGCAAAGGGGGAGAGGGAGAGTCGCCAACTCGCCACAGAAGGCGGGAGTGAGGCAGGCGGGAATCCAAGAGATACTTAGAGATACTTTTTTATTCACCGGAGTGAGATTACTGTACTTCAAGATCAAAGAATACTAAATTACGGAAGGATGGCCAGGGCCAAAGGTTTAAGTGCTCACAGGGTGGCTTGAGCTACTCTTTTATGTCTTTATTGATGATTCTTCATTGTAAGAACATACGACCTAGTCTGATCATCGTGGCAGTACCACCATTAGAAATAAGAGCTACCAAGATGAAACAAAGATAAATCATGAATCATGAAATGAGTTCAATACCACTCATGACTCTTTTCCTTTCATCTTAGAATAAAAGTCGACGATAGGTGAATTCTAACCACTCACAACTTATAGACCGTAGACTCGAGCTCGAAAGCCAATATTAAGGTGAAGGAGTCTCTTCCATCGAAGCTGGGCAGCATGTCGAGGCAGTCTTCCGCATCCACAAATCACATGTGCTGTTTGTGTGAGGGCTCTACATCGCTACCTTCGTCTCTCTCACTACCTCCTAGCTGATCTTGAGCGCTACAACCTTCCCCCTCCACCCTCCCCATTCTTTTGCCGACCAACTGTAAGCTTCAAAAGCATGGATATCAACCTAGAGAGGATCACAGTGCTCCGTTAGGTCAGGGTCAACGTTCGTGAGTACGTTCTGCTTTTGAAAGTCTTCGATCGATCCCTTTCCGATATACGTCCAAGTTCCGACAGGAGCCTCGTTCTCTTGCTTCGTCGAGCAACCCCTCTTTCCCTTCGATTCCTCTCCCCTTCCTAGCCCATCCTTGGTACCGCTTTCCAGGCGAGTGACTATGCAAAAATGAAGGCGAGACGATTCAGCCACCGTAATTGGCAAGCGAGGAGAAAGAAAGTATATTCTGGCTTGGTGCTGTAGGTATTTCTGTGATCGCATCAAAAGGCATTGAGGGTTCTTTTTCACGATCGACCGATGTCAGACCACACATGTGGCAGCATGTATGAGTCTTCTCGAATCAGCCGTGTGAAAGCAAAAGCGATCTCAGACTCCTCAACGAGATGTGAATCTTAATCAGGAGTGGGTGTGAATCGAAAGGGAAGGAGTCGGGAAAGGTGTACAGGAAGTGGGCAGCACGTTAATGATAATTAGACCTTCACCAGGAGATCCATCGCTTGCAAAATTAAGGTGGAATAGACGAACTAGACATCAGTTTGTATCACATGTAATTATCTCACTCTTGATCTTCATGGTCGACGAATACTTAGCTCCAACAGTGTATCTGTTCACTACATATTGATTAGCCTTGGACACCGGTAAAAGTCCGCGTGAGCTTCAGACATTCACTCACAGTTAGTGTCAATTTGGATGTTGCGTCATGGAAGGAACAACGAATCGCATGTGTGATGAATCATGAATATAAAATCACGAAGTGACTCGAGCACTGCTAACTTACAACTCAAAATCCGCTCCTTCTACACTCATGACTTTCAAAAGTCATCTCGTTACTTGACTTCTTTCTCCCTTTACGTTTAGGTATTTGTTCCGATTAACACGGATTTAGTATATATTTTTGAATGATGTCATTAGTGGCGTGGGGGAAACAAAAGCATTTTATGTCCACTCACATTCGTGAAGATTTTCTTACTCACTTTACGCAACTGTGTGGAATGAACAGCTTTGCACGTACAAAAGCTGACCTTACGCATTAACATCAGAGACCCTCACCTTTTACGAGAGGTGCCTTTTCCGACTCACAGCCGAGTCCAGCTCGAATCGTTCTAGAGTTAAAAACCACGCCGTCCTGATTTCCCATCTGCGAGACGAGTCATGAGTGGCAAGTTCTAAAACTTGATTCGTGATCTTGCTCCACTATTACTTTTCCGAGGCCAGTAGAAATGTGGAAAGACTCATCCACGTAACGTGATTATCTCTGTGAACAAGGGGAAAGAGAGACGTAGAGGCGTGAAGGGTGAGAGAGGCGGTCTTGTTGGGAGGCGGCGGATGGCGCCAATGGGGTGTTGGTCCCTCATCTTTGCACGCAATCCAGTCACAAGTGTAACAAAAAGAAAGTGTTGCGCATCTTCGTCGAGACCCCGAGTAGCATTAATCGCGAATATCTAAGTATTCTTATTCGATACACGATAGATAAATTAAAAGATGTTTCGGGTTTTCCGCTTCAGTTTGTTCGGCGTTTTTGTGGCGATATCGACCGTGACAGCCTTGCGGTGCGTTTAAAAAGGAAATACGGATATGTGTGGGGGGATGTTCTTGTTTAATCCAACGAAGGCTTTGCAGAAAAAGGCTAAGTGAGAGAGGCGGGAGAGTTTCCACACTTAGCATCACCGGTGGCGTGTCCAAGGGTGGATAAAAGTCGAGAAAGCCGTGAGTGATGGCAGTGGAGGTTATGGTAACTGCACCCGGAGCGAGTGCGCTGTGGAAATTAGAGTGGAGAATGAAGCATAAAAAAAAGGAGAAAGAATATCGGGTATGTGACTATCTCTCGGCGCCTTACATAACGCTTGGTCTTCTCTTTTGCACTTGATGCGACAAAACACCAAACCAACCAACCAAACTCCCACCCCCCAATCAAAAACCTAGAACAGTGAACCCTCATGACTGTGATTTTCAGCCTTAGCCATGAGACCAAACAAAATGTGGAAAATAAGCGATAGCTGTATGTGCGTCAAGAAGCGTGCAACAGGCAGAGGTGAGGGGCTTCCATATCCATCTGTTGTACATTTTCTTCATCACATACACAGACACACACACGCACAGAGAGAGAGAGAGAGAGAGGGAGGGAAAGCAGAAGGGAGCGGAGGTTCACTTGAGCCCGAGTTCTGTTTCATCAGTCAGATTCATGATCAACTCCTTTAGGCGGACGAAAAGTTTTTTCACCAGGATCCCCGAGTTCTCAAACGGTCGGTTTGGGTCACATACGAGTTTTGCTAGTTTTCGTGTGATCATGAATTCTTCGAGCCGTGAGAGGAGCCCGACGAGTCATAGTTCCGCTCCGCTTGCTGCAAACGGCAAGGTGAATGTTTGTTAAAGCCAAAACTTGTCCACACTCTGACTCCAGACCACCCTGCTTTGCACAGCTTGGCATCGTTTGTCAAGAGCAGCGTTCTCGAAGACGGGAGAAGAAGAGGTTGATGAAGCAAGCACGCCACGGGTTACCCGTCAGTATCCGGAGCTGAAATCAAAAGTCGCATGCAAAGTGGAATCCCTATCAAGGCGAGACTTAACTGCTATCCTCAAGGTTTCACAAGGCCTTTCTCCCCTCCTCCAACGAACACTTTCTTCATTTACTGTGCTGTATGTGCAGTAGAGTACATGCATCATCCTGTACCTCGAAGACGGAAAAGGAACTGGTCCATTTTTTATGACATTCAAGGCCCTCCTTGATTCTTCTGTCCGACACCTTCAACTTCACCTCTTGAAAGAAGGAAGAGGCGGCGGTGCAGGGTGAGAATATGTACTCAATCTATGTCGGAAGCGATTGCTGGATCACGACTTCATGAGAGGAAGCTATGAAGTGGGGCAAGAGAGTTGTAAAGCCGCCCAAACCCCCGACCGGATGCAGATCAGGAACCGAACTCCATCCAACCTCTTCCATACCGCGTGGATCTCGAGATCAAACAGTACCCGACGATTTCCCTTATTTTTAATCTAAGTTCCTTCCCTTTTTTACTTTACCAGAAAACTAACCAAAAGTCCCTTCATAAGTGTCCATAAATAGTCACTGGTCGTTGTTATACTCTTAAGAGGGGAGAGGGAGATGAGATGTATGTATGTTTCGCTACCAGCCTCACGCACAGGCACACTTATGACTAATTACTACAACCACACTTTCCACACCACTGTGATTAATATTGCACATTATACTCCTATAAGACTGGAATCGCGTTCTTACATCACCTTGCTTGTCTTCTTCTTTCACACATCTCTCCTCTCTTCCTCTCTTTCTCTTACTTCCTTGCTTCCTTCCTTGTTTCCTTGTTCTTTCCTTCCTTTCCCCTTACGTTCTCTTGCCATCACTTTCCTCTCCTTTTGATCCTTCTCACTTTTGCGTTGGTCAGCACCCTCAGCCCCTTAAGAGTTTTACAATACGTCTTGACTATGCATCTGGTGGAAATCCGGGCGATAGGTTTGCCAACTTTTTTTTTTTTTTTTTTTTTGAACGTGATTCCTTCCTGACGGAGGCGATCGACCGTCAAGTTTGTCCAAGTAGAACCCGAATCTCTGACTCCGTTGAAGAATCAAGGGTGGAGCTTGAAAGCTGGCGAGTTGGGGGCTAGATTTGGCTTCCTCGCAGAGGATGGTCGCGATGGTAAGCTGGCTTCCTTCCACTCGTGCTGCCTTCTCTGGATCATCCCTGACTCTCGAGTGAGCGTACACAAAGGTCTCACATTTTCCACGAGGAGAGCTCCCGTAGATATCTTGACAAGATTGTAGAGGGGCCCTTCATCGCCTATACAGATTGGTTTCTGGTACCTGCTGAGCGGAAAAGAAAAAGGACAAGGAGAGTAAAACCACGTGGTTTTCGGCAACCAACCTCCAGTTAAACGCCTCCCTGTGAGAAAACAAGCTCATGCGTGTTGCGCACCAACTTCAGGAGGCAGGTCACCAATCTGGCTGATTCTGATCCTCCCGGCGTCGGAATCCCTCTATCAGGCCTGTCGTGGCTAGATGGGAGAGTGACGCTGTCAGAGTCACAGTTACAAGTGTTTTCGGCTTCTCATGTGAGTTGAAACCCACCTTGAGCCAGGACGCGACTTCATCCACAGATGGCGTGAAGGGGAGACTTCTTAAGCTTGATTTTCCGAGTATTTTATCGAGAAATACATACTCAGCATACTCGAAGAGCACATATACTTCCAACGGCTCCCGCCATAACCCAAAACTCCTTGGCAAAGTTCATAGAAACTAATTGAAGCGGCTTCTTAGCTTCCCCCACTTTTGGCTTTGCAACAGACCCGTTGGGACTCGGGAACCTCCAGCTCCTCTTCAGCACGCGCCCGCTTCGGACTATGCGATCCACTAGTCTGGATTCTGTAAAGACGTCGCAAGGAGCGTTTGGGGGGGGGGGGGCAAACGGACGTGGCTTGTGAAGTAGATTCGCCTATGAACGCATTTCTTCTTCCCATCAACACTTAGTTGATCGCTCACTAAGATCTCTATCGGACCGCACTGCACGCTCGAAGGCCCAGGTACGCTTGTTCTTATGAATCTTGGCCTTGCTTGGGTCGCTTTGACATCAATTAGATGGTTGATGGCGCTCCAAGAGGCCGTCCCTGCTATCTTTTAGCGTCAGACGTGGATCCCCAGATCACACTTTCTAGGTTGGCTTTGTGTGGAAGATCGAATGTGGCCGATTCAGGCCAGGTCAAATGGGGTACGGCGAGCACTTTGAATCCTTCAGCATGTGGATCAGGTGTCCGTCATCAGATCGACATGTTGGTGTCCTAAGGACCGGGGTCATTAGGTCGAATCAGCCAACGAACCGAACTCAGTTGGACATCAGATGGGTCTCTCTCATGGGCTCTCCCGTCGCCGTTTTCTGCTGCTCGCTCACAACCTTTACATCTCCCCTCCCCTCTCCCTCCTACCCAAGAAGTGATCCCCCAAGTCACATATTCGAGTTGGTTTGTCACTGGAATCAACCCCTGACGGGAAGAGAATAAGCAAAAGTCATTCAGGGTGAAGACAAGGGGGTAGAGCGGAGCTGGAAAAAAAAAGAGAAGAAAGAAAGAGAGAGAAAGGGAAAAGGTACACGCGCGCGCAGCGCAAGAAATCCAGGGGTATGCTCGGCACTGTTTCACTGTTTCGAGCATAAGCCTCGGCTCTGATCTCCCCTCTCCTCTCTCTCTCTCTCTCTCTCTCTCTCTCTCTCTCTCTCTCTCTCTCTCTCTCTCTCTCTCTCTCTCTCTCCGTGACCATGCCTCATTTCCTCTCCAGCCCCCCTTGATCCTCCATGCTCTCTCGATGAATTGTGGATCCCGACTGTCGACTCTCGAGCGTTTATTTTTAGCTCACCCGAGTCTCTCCAGCACGTCCCCTTCCTTTCCCCACGATTGCCCACCATGTAGGACTTGATCAAATACGCAACACACACGAACTGGATGAGTAAGTATGTGCATTTTCTTTCCCTGAACCCCTGAGTGGTCTTCAACATGCGCAACTCGCCTATCTCCTGCTCTTTGCTTCCTCCACGCCTGTGCCCACCCCCTTTCTCTCTTTGTCGACTTTCGCGTCTCAGAACCAAAGTCGAGATTGCTGCACTCCGCACTTTGATGCATCCAGGCCTCCATTACCCCTGATTGGGAAGAGATCCGTTCGCATGTTGTGGAGGAAGGGTTTTTTTTCTTTTCTTTACTTTTTTTTCGTTAGATGCTCTTTTCCCCTTCCTCGAATGGCGGCCAATTCACTCGTCCTCCTTTCCTCTTCGTCATGTGATTTCTGCCCAGCCCAGCTCTGACAACTTTCCAGAGTCTCATCTGTTCCGGTGAACATGGACAAACCCTCCCCCCTCCTTGCTGGCTTGGCGAAAGAGAGAGAGAGAGACAGAGACAGTCTAATAATTAGGGCAAGAGCACGTTGCTTGTCGCTCTAGATCCAAACAAGCGTGGATACCGAGATCCGCCTTTTCATGATGGGGAAAGTGATCCCGTAACCACCAGGGTTCCAATTCAAAGTCGTTCGAAGTCCCGTTGCGCACCCATTCCTTTCATACCTAACAAGGTCCACTTCAACTTCAACAGACACCAGAGTGAAACTCTCCGAGAGGTACTCTTCAATAACGATTCTAATAAAAACTGTGGCAAGTCGACTTTTGAGATAATAGAGATATAGAGCTGACTCGTATTACAAAACAAGGTCTCCCAAGACCGGCCAAGCCACGTTACTAACTTTCACTCTCTTTAAACTCTGCAACTAACCTCCCTTTCACTCTTAGCCTGACCGTTGCCTACTTATGCAAAGTTCTATTCCGTTAGCTGACAGACTATGAAACAATCCTTAACATTTTGTATGAGGTTTAAGGATGCTATTGCCGAAGACGACGTGCCCCCTTACCCACCCCCTTTTCCCGTTTAAAACACTCGAACTTTGCCACGTTAGACTTGCACGCAGCACCTTACTCGCCTGTGAATCTACGATCAACGTCTCTCTCAACTCGTTCCTTTCCGAACCATCTCATCACCAACCCAAGTTGACGCATGGCAACACTACTCACGGCTAAAGAGTAGAAGGTGGAAGCGAGGGAGGAGAAAAACCCGCTCGCTCTCCTTGCAACATCGACAACAACACCAAGGTCTCATCTACCACACTCACACACCTCCTTCCCTTCTTGACCACTCCCCCTCCCGCCCCAACTCTCACTTAGACTCCTGACGCCCCCCCCCCCCCTCATCCTGCATCGATCCTGGTTTCATCATCAATCACTCGGTCCCTGCACCTACCTCCCTTGCCTTTTCACAACCCGCAATCTCGCTGAAATTCTAGAATCGCAAAGCTCCGTTCTCCGCTCCCCCTCCCCTCCTACACCCCCGCAGCAGCTCGAGCCCATCCCCCATTCATTCAGACACGTTTCACTTACCCCTCCTCACTCTCTCCCACCTTCAACAACGCACCAGCTACGATCAGCTGTGGAACCTCGATACCCCGTGAGGTATTATAAAGCTGGCCAATTTTGAGCCCAGCTTTTGGATCCAGCAACCCTTGATCCTGACCATCCTTAGCTAGCCCTTCCCTTGGCTACTGAACCCCCCATCCCCCTCCCCTTCTGGCCCCCTTCTCCTCCATCAAAGCCTCCCCAACAACAACCCTGGCACTTGCTACCCCTGTACGACTGCTCTCACCAACCCACATCCCCGCTCAATCTGGGACCTTGTTCCCCAGCTCGCGTCATTTTCAACCTCACTTTGGTCCAGCTCACACTTCCATCTTCGCACAAACACCTTCCTCAGCCCTACTAATAGGTTCAAGATGCGGTACCTTCAGGTCAGGGATGCTCATAGCGACAGCATCATCAGCGGGTCCGACCCCACTGAGTTCTCCACCTCTAACCCGCTTCGTCTCTTTATCATTCAAGCGGCGATCATGTGAGCTTTGCCGCCAACTCATGCCTTAGCGAAACAGACCTTGCGATGCGATACTGCGCAACGAGGACGCTGACCGAGAAACTTCTTCCCCTTCTTTCCCGTTTCCTTCTCCCTGGCTTCTGGTTGTTTTTCTCCACTTGGGTTTGATTTTTTTTCTCTCATCTCCTCAGCATCATCGTCACTCGCTTGCTAGGTTGGGGCCTTTCCAAAATTCGTCAACCTAGGGTCATCGCCGAAGTTATTGGAGGTATCCTCCTGGGTCCCACCGTGATGGGACGGATCCCTCACTTTTCACAGCACATTTTCCCACCCACTTCCCTCCCTTACCTCAATTTGGTCTCTACCTTAGGTCTCGTCTTGTTCCTCTTCCTCGTCGGTCTCGAGGTTGATTTGAGGGTCGTGAAGAGATGCGCGAAGGAATCTACCTTGATCAGCGTCGCAGGCATGGTTCTCCCCTTCGGCCTTGGAGCGGCTGTATCTGTTGGCATTTACAACGACCTGATCAACAAGGAGAATGTCTCCCTAGGGCATTTCATCCTCTTTACTGGTGTCGCGATGGCTATCACCGCGTTCCCCGTCTTGGCCCGAATCCTCACCGAAACCAAGCTGCTTCAGACCAAGGTCGGAGTCATCGTCCTGGCCGCTGGTGTCGGAAACGATGTGGTTGGATGGATCCTCCTAGCTCTGACTGTCGCCTTGGTCAACGCCAGCTCTGGGCTGACCGCCCTCTGGGTCCTCATGTGCACTGTCGGCTGGGCTCTTGTCCTGTTCTTCCTTATCAAGCCTGCGTTCATCTGGCTTGCAAGACGCTCCGGATCCTTCAACAATGGCCCAAATCAGCTCATGATGACGCTCACTTTGCTGCTGGTCCTCGTCAGCGCCTGGATCACCGATATCATTGGTGTCCACCCCATTTTCGGATCCTTCTTGGTCGGTCTCATGGTCCCCCACGAGGGTGGCTTTGCCGTCGCCATGACCGAAAAGATCGAGGATCTCGTATCGGTCATCTTCCTGCCAATCTACTTTGCACTCTCGGGTCTCAAGACCAACCTCGGATCACTGGACTCGGGGCTCGTCTGGGGCTACACGATTGCAATCATTGCCATCGCTTTTGCCTCCAAGTTCGCTGGTTGCGCAGGTGCTGCCAGGTATTGTGGTTTCAACCTTCGGGAATCAGCCGCCATAGGAACCCTGATGTCCTGCAAGGGCCTTGTGGAGCTCATCGTCCTCAACATTGGTCTCTCAGCTGGCATCCTGGATACTCGGGTCTTCTCCATGTTCGTCGTGATGGCCGTGGTCTCGACAGTTGCGACCACTCCCTTGACACTGCTCGCATACCCCGAGAGCGTCCGAACCCAGCTTGACCCAGCCACACACTCTCACCACGGTAAAACCATTGACGAAAGTCATCTCGGGGACGAGGACGACCACTCTGGCTTCTCGGCCAAGCGGCTGCTCGTTGTACTGGACCATTTCGAGCATCTCCCAAGTCTCATGACTCTGGTCCAACTCATGCAACCTACCGTGCAACGCAACACTTCCGCTTCTACACTCCCATCGAGCGTACGCAAGCGCAACGGCCGTGGGGAAAAGAGTGAAGAACTCAGTGACTCAGCTGATTCTACGAAAGAGGCGGAGGATGAGGCAATCTACCGAGGCACCCCAGTCCTTCCTTCAGGCGCTCCCTTCTCTTGCATCGCGGCTGACCAAGAGCAGGCTGACATCAGCATTGATGCTCTCAGACTGATCGAGCTCACGGAGAGGACCTCTGCCGTCATGAAAGTCTCAGAGTCGGAAGACACGATGAGGGCTGACCCCATCATCAACGTCTTCCGGACTTTTGCCAACCTCAACGGCCTGCCCGTGCACTCTTCCATGGCCGTCGTTCCTCAGGAGGAGTTCGCTCTCACCGTCACCAATCGATGCAGAGCTGCCGGGTCGAATTTCATCCTAGTGCCCCTCACCCTCAACCAGTCCGCGCCTTCTGAAGCCCAGCAGCAGGTGGCTTCTTCTTCCCTCTCTAATCCTTTTGAAAGCATCTTTGGCAGAGGCACCTCCGACTCAAACACGAAGTACTCGCCACAGCAGACCAACTTCGTTCGCAAAGTCATCCAGACAGCGGCATGCGATGTCGGCCTGTTGGTCGATCGGGCAGCGCCTCAAGCCGCCGTCCCGCACATGAACCTGAATCGCACTCAGACGATCCTGCTCGGCTTCATGGGTGGTCCCGACGATCGAGTCGCCCTTCAGCTCGTCATGCGCCTTTGTTCTTCGAACCATGCCCTCTCTGCGGTAGTGATCAGGTTCAAGCGAGTGGCTGCCGAGGAGTGTGGCGATGTACCGCTCCCTAGTGTGCCTCCAACCGTGCATCACGAGCTGTCACTCCCCCACGGCACTCTGCGATCGATCAACAACGCCGATACCATGTACCCGACCGTGTACAACCCACAATCGTCGCTCGAAGCAACGCTGGAGGATGATTTGGCGCTGAACAAGCTCGAGGAAGAACTCGCCACCGGAAAGTATGGCGACAGGATCAAAGTCAAGCAGGTCTCCACTTCCGGGCCCCTGCGAGCGCTCATCTCTGCCGTGGAAACCGAGCAACCTACGCTCGTGATCGTCGGTCGAGGTAGGCGACAGCCCACCATCACGCACAGGGACGAGCTCAGGTACCTCCTCCACAATGGGACAAGCAACGGTGCCAAAGAAGCGCCAACCACGCCGGGTCCTTCGAAGGAAAAGGAGAGGGCACTCAACTCAGAAACCTGCAAAGTCATCGGAGAGCCCGCCATGGCCTTGTCCCTTGCCAACACGACCGCAAGGACACTCACCATCGCCGCTGGCTTCAACGTCTCGCCCAGGTCGCAGGCCGCGTGAATCAAACGTTGGAAATTCTTCCTTGTTTCCCGTCGCCCTGGGATTTCGAGACGAGGCAACACACACTTTCTCCGAAACGACATAATACCATCAGCATCTTTTTTTTTTTTTTTTTTTTT
>KZ820423.1:0-11300 GCA_003144235.1 Violaceomyces palustris
AAAAAAAAAAAACAAAAACACGAACACGAACACGAACAACAAAACACGATCACCAAGCTGATCTCCCTAGCTTTGCTCTTCTTCAACTTGCTCCTCCTCCTCCTCCTCTTCATTTCCTCCTAGATCGCCTTCGAACCTGTCCACGACCTTGACGTAGCTCCTGACGCTGATCTTGCCGTTCTGAAGTTCCAGCGAGTCTTCCGCTTCCTCCCTTTCCTCGCATCCGCACGAGTCTATCCAAGCTTGCCTGAGGGAGAGGTAGAATCCCAAGGTGGAGCTGACTCCTATCAGGGGCGAGGTGGCGACGAGGGTGAGGACCAGCTTGGATTCCATCTCCCTCCTTCTCACCTCCTTCTCCTTCTCCAGCACTCTTGGGGCGCCATCGCCCAATCTCTCGCTCCTGGCCTTGTAGGCTAGGTCCAACCAGCTTCCAGCTTCGCAGAGGATGAGGATCGGCAGGCCGATCGCGCAACAGAGGTTGTCGGACGAGATCGAAGACATGGCCGGATGCCGGTGGAACGTGATGGGGTAGATCCTGGTCACCATCTGATGCAGACCTTGCCAGAGCCCTGGACTCCCACCGCTGCCGCTGACCACCTCGCTCCAAAGCTCCAGGCTCACCCTCAACTTGAGCAGAAGGCATAGCAAACCCAGACCGAGCTGTAGCCTGGCCAAGTTTCCAAATCCCAAGGGAGCTTTCTTCAGAGCCGCCGCCGCCGCCGTCGTCTCCTCGAGTCTTTTCCTCCTCACGTTGGGGGCAAGGACCACTAGGAGGGGGAAGAGGTGCATGACCATGACTTTTCCGAACGTGTCCGGACGCTTTGCCACCACCAGCATGCCAACCAAGATCAGCAGCGGAACCAACCATTTTTCCCAGAGCGTCGAGGTGGTGGTGGACGGGCTGAAGTAGGGAATTTGAGAGGGGGTGCGAAAGGTGGTGATGGTCTTTTTCGTCGTCGTCCTCCTCACCAGCCGACGACCATTTCCTGCCTGGCTCTCCTGCTCCAAGGAACGCGTGGAGGAGGATTGGGAGGAAGAGGAGGAGCCGGATCTCGATTCCGATGGAGGAGGCATTCGAATCTGCGACAGTCTCCTCTTGACTGGCCCACCGGGGAAGGGCGTGTTGATGGTCGAAGTGGAACGAGTCGTGGTGGTGGACGAGCCCGACAGAGCTGATGATGACTGGTTCAAGACCTCTCGTTCCATCGTGGAGAAGGCCCTCTCAAGCCTCACCGATTCCAGGTCGAGCCTGTTGACCGCGGCCAGGTTGAAGAGGTTGAGAGAGAAGCTGATGGCGACCAGTTGACCCAGCGCCATGAAAGCCGAGGGGTGAGGGATGCGCAACCTCTTGGATTCGCTCCTGAGGAAAAGGGCCCAACTACCGACGGTGATGGCACAGATCTCGAGACTCCACCACCAGCCGGGAGTGTCTTTGACCACCTCCATCCAAGCCTCCTCGAAGAGGCTGAGGGAAGACAGCCATTGAGAGATCCGAACGAGCTTGAGGTGGGAAAAGGTGATCAGTTGATCGGGATCCGTCAGAATCTTCAGGCTCACAGGAGGTGGGGAAGGAGGCAGGGGGTAAGACGTCAGATGACACCTGTCGAGGTAGGCCAGATAAGAGTGACGCAGATAGGAGAACATGTAGAACCAAGTCGAGAGGAGGCTGAACAAGGCGGTGGCCGCGATCAGCCTCCTCGCCAACCTGGCCCGATCCTTCATTGCACAGTGGGAGAGCTTGGAGAGGAGCTCGAAAGCTGGCGAACCTGGAGAGTTCGGGTTAGATGTGACATGGGAATGGTGATGGATGGTTTGGCTTTCGATCTTTTCGACGTTGGATGCTCTCACGATGGCGGAGGACGAAGACCTGGATATTGAGATGCAGAGCTTTGCCAGATAGGTGTTGATGAACAGATAGGATAGCAGGATGAGCATGTTTGGTTCCACCAGGTCCAGGACGATTTGGAAGAATTCGGTGGTTCCCTGGGTGGGGTGGGTCGGTTGGTTGTCATGATGCACCATCCTTTCCATCTTTCTTCCTACCTTCCTTCTCACTTTCCTTCCTCCTTTTGAACCCCCCCAAAACCCCTGCACTTTCTCCTTCTCCTTCTCCCCTTCCGTTCCTCCTTCTATAATGATCAAGCTACTGCAGTTCTCTCCTTCGAGAGAAAGGTAGCGAATTTGAAGGTAGAAAAAGTGGAAGAAAGTAGCAAAGGGCAAGGAGGAGGTGAAGAGGGGGGAAGGTGGAGAGGTGGCTTGGGTTGGTGGCAAGAGGTGGGGTGGGGAGCGGGTAGAAGCAGTACAAAGTGGAGAACCAAGCTGGGGGATTGGCTCGTGCTCGCAAAACCCACGCAAAGACCACTTTCAAATCGGTCAGTCCATCCCTCCATCATCTTCCGTCGTTCGCTTCACCACGACTCGAAAACAACCCAGGAAACACAGAGTAGGATCGAGAGCGCGGAAGCAAGAGAATGTGGAAGATCGAACTGAAAACCTTGAACAATGTGCCAACATCAGCCTAGTACGGAAAAGCGAGAAAGACCTTACTCCGAGGACAAGCTGTGCACCCCTTTCACATTCCCGCCATCCTCTTCTTGCAGACGTTGGCCTCGCAGAAGGAGGTCTGCAGGCACTGCATGGTCGAGGTGCAGTAACTTCCATCTTGGGCCGTGTACTTCGTCCCTACGCACTTGGAAGTGACCACAGAGCAGACCCCGCTCTTGCACGAGGTCGAGCTCTCGCAATCCTGGCCTAAGTCTCCCTTTACCATGCACTTGTTGCTCTTGCTTGAGCAGTAGGCCTCGACGGAGGAGGAGGAGTAGGAACACTGGCTGGTGGCATTGCAGTAGTCGCCGACTTGACCCATACCTTTGATAGGTACGCACTTGTCCTTGTAGCAGAAGCCGCTCGAGCAATCCTTCCTGACCTTGCAGTCGCCTCCCAGCTCCTGCTTTTCCCTGCAAGCATTCATGTTACAGCTCATACCGCTCGAGCACTGATTGGCGATCGTGCAGTAATCTCCTCGAAGGCCTTTCCCGTCACCGGGAACGCAGCGCTGGCTCGAGCTCGAACAGATCCCGCTCTTGCAGCTGGTCGAGGTCGAGCACTGTCCTCCCAGCTCGACCTTGACCTTGCACTCCTTGCCTTCTCCTTGCTCCCCCTTGTCGCAACAGAAGAGCTGCGGCATACATTCGTAGTTGCTGAGGCAGAAGTCACCCTCGATCCCTCTGCCCTTCTTGTTCAGGCACTTTGAATCCGGCGAAGGCGAGCAGTAATCCGACTTGCACTGCCTCGACCTGGTGCAGTCAGAACCCAACTCCATCCTACCGGAGCATTGCTTGGTGTCGATCGAGCAAAAGTTGCTGACGCAGTCGCTGTCCCTGAGGCAGGGCTCACCGTTCTGTTTTCGATTTTAATTCCCCGCGCGTCGTCGTGGAGACGGTTGTCGTTTTCACAGGGTCGGGGGGAATGCGCAACGAGGAACGGGAGGAAACGTGTCAGTCTCTCGTAAGAGATCACCTGAAGTGACCCTGTCTTCGCACGACTTACAGCTAGCGAAGAGGGAGAGGAGAAAACGAGGGAGGAAGTGCTCAAAACGAAGACGAGCAAGGTGTGGAATCGGATGGTAGGACGCATCTTGGTGCCTTGAAGGGTTTGACGAGGAAGAGGGTGTTGGTTTGAGATGAAGGCGATCAGAAGGCCCTTGCTTTGTTGTGGGAAGTAGTTGTTGATCAAACACGATTGAAGCCTCGAGCTGGAGTCCTCATCTTTATATCGGTCTTTGGGCCCCTTGGCAAGTCTGTCCGTTCCATGGATTGTTCCTGATGAAGATCTTTCCCTTGGATTTTCTGAGTCAGTCCTAGTGACCTTGGCCGAGCGAGTCTCATGGTGGAACATCAGGATCCAACTGGGAGAGCGAAGGATGATCTCATTGGGGATGGGAAACAAGGAGAGGTTTCAGGTCATCCTAACTCCAAGGCAACCGTTTCGCACCTCTGCGAGTGCCGCAGGTTGAATCCCTTTTTTTCAGGTTTGCCCTGAGAGACTGGAGACGGATCGAGGTCTCAGAAGCTGTTTGGGGGGGGGGGGGAGGAAGGTTTCAAAGAAGGAAGCTGAGAAGGAGAAGAAGGAAAACCCACCTCCTGGATGGATCATTCGCGGGCCTTCTCTCCTTGAGGATCCAGATGACTTCAAGCCCCTTGGTGGGGTGTTATCGCAGATGTGAATCAGGATGCTAAGTATCAGATACGGATCGAGAGAAACAGCCGATCTTGGGGTAGCGGATCGGGCTTCCACTTTGAGATCCCTGCTTCATGACTGAGCCCAAGCCGAACGGTTGGACCTTTGGGATCGGATAGAATCGGTGGCATGGGTTAGAGGTGAACGACTTCGATTTGTTTGTGGTATTCTGCTCACGTTTTCTTGCATTGTTGGTAGGAGCTGAGTGATTCTATTCGTCCAGAAAAAGGAGATAGTAGTAAAGAAAGAAGAAAAGAGACAGTATCCTCCCTTACTCCCAATCCCTGGCTTGACCCTGTTTCGGAGTGTGGGACAAGGAGGGCCTGGGCATCTTCTTTCAGCCAAGGGAGCAGTGTTGGAAATGATCGGGATGGGAGCAGATTGAGGATGGCGGTGAAACCAAAAGGCAGGGCAGAAGGTGTACAGATGTGGTGCGGTGCAAAGATCCCGCTGATTGATGGAATCCGACCTCAACCAAGGACCATGGCTTTCCTCTTTTTAATTTTTTTTTATATTTTTTTTCTTCTACTTTTAACACACCAACACCCTTACATCTCTCCGCTTTTTTTGGAAGAAACGAGTTGGACGGGGACGGGATGGGTCATGGTCATGGGAGATCGTTGCAACACATCGGGAATATCACTAATAGCGTCCGGGTGGCCTTCCTTTGGTTTGGATCATGGACGGTACGAGGGAGCGAAACTTGTTGGTGGGTTGTGTAGGTAGAAGATGGAGAGATGCTCCGCGCATCATCTAACAAACCCGATTTCTGCATGCGCAGAGG
Source organism: Violaceomyces palustris (assembly GCA_003144235.1). Taxonomy (NCBI): domain Eukaryota; kingdom Fungi; phylum Basidiomycota; class Ustilaginomycetes; order Violaceomycetales; family Violaceomycetaceae; genus Violaceomyces; species Violaceomyces palustris. The sequence continues at coordinate 5,024 of KZ820423.1, forward strand.
CCGTGTCGGGACGTGCAGCATGTAATTTCTGGTTTCGGTCTGACGTCTTGGCAACAACGATTCGAATCGCTCTCCCTCTCCCTCTCCCTCTCCCTCTCCCTTTAGCACCGTGGCGAAAAGGGACAAACCATAGCGCAGGGGCAAGCGGCACAAAATTGGAGTCCCGTTGCTTTTCATCATCACCTTGTCGACGAGGTGAAGGCAAGCCAATCCAGGCACCCACCCCACCCCATCTTCCGACCTTCGGGACAGGCGTTTACCCTTTCATTCCCGACGGGATGTTTGGGTGCATACCTCTTGGGCACTGAGCTGGCCCCCCCCCTCTTGTCGTGTCTGATCCTCTCCTGGGTCCGAGACCTTGACTCTTCATTCTCTTTTCTTGGCAACGTCGCACGCGACATTCGACCCCCAATCACCGCCTGGACCCTAACGGAGGGGAGGGGAGTGAGAGGCCACGAGACACTGTGGGGAATGGCAAAGTTGGGGTGGTTCAAAACGCTGAAACGCTGAATCTAGACGCTCTTATCCGAATTCGTTCCTCTTCAAGCCCAGCATGCAGAAGCCAAGGCAGTGCCTTGAGTTCAACATCATCTTCAGATCACCCTTCCCCCTGTGCTTCCGCATTAGACACTGGAGGCAAGGCAGCCAGTGCTGCTCTGCGAAAGCAATGATCCCGCCTCTCCAAATCCTTGCCCAACTTGTCTGACACAGCCTTGCACGTTCTGCTTGCAAACCACCTGTAGCTCTTCTCTCATCGAAAGGGGAGAGCCACCTGGACAAACATGCTGCCAACATGGCGGTGACAATGGGCAAGAGCCAGAGCAATGATCCTGGAGCCCCAGGAGAAGGAGGAGGACACGGTCGGATGCGCCTTCACCCAATCTTTCGCGTTCCCTCTGAGGGTTTTCCACTGGCATATAACGAGCTTTACCATATGTCACTACCTCCTTCCTTGCCCTTCTCGCAGACGGTCACCCATCTCACTCCTCCTTCTCCACCGAACTCGCAACAAACTCCCCACTTTCGCCTTTGAAGCACCTCAGGAACAGTAGCAGGAGTATCATCAAGATCGAAGAAATACCATGCGTCTCAAGATGAGATTCTTACCTTTACTCCTCGCTTCTCTGACCCTCTCTGCGTATCCGGCTTTTTCTCAATCCGATGGGTTGGCTACATTCACTCTCCCTCCCGAAGAGGGTTCATTGCCCGCGATTCCCACTTCTTCCTCCTCCTCCGACGGGGGAAGCACTCCAACTGGTCCTGGCACCATTCCACCCATCATCACCACACCTCCTTCCATCTCGGACCCTTTTGAGAATGGCTCCTCAAGCTCCTCTGACGGCTCTTCCAGTAGCAGCAGTAGCAGCAACTCCACCGACAGCCTCTCGACCAGCTCCTCGGCTAATGTTACGGCCACTTCAACATCTAGCGCCGCCACTTCGACTGGCACTCTCCTTCCCGACGACGGTGCAAACTTCACCGACCCTTCGGGGGATTGGGGCTATTCTGGCGAGTTCGTCCAGCCCTTCATCCCCCCTGAGCTTGAGGCCGATGGAGATCTGGTCGAGCTCGCCTACCTCGCAAGCACAGACCCGTCCTTGTGTGAAGCCCAAGCCTCAAGCCTTTCCAGTAGGAAGAGGCAACTCATCGAGAGAGCTTTAGGTTATGATGATGATGAAGAGGAACGAGGAGCAAGGCGCTTGAAAAAGAGGGCATTAGTCGACCTATGTCTCCCCAACGAAGCAACGATCGCCGTGACCTTCCACTGGATGGTGCCTTCGTATCGGACGATCAATGACTACGTCAACTCGACAGCTTTGGATTTACAAATCGAGAAGATGAGGAGGAAGTGAGTACGCCGAGAGGCATGTTGGAATCCCAGGAAGTCACACGATTGAGCCTTGCTAATAACGTGGGGGAACGAAAAAAAAACGACCCCATCTCCCTAAACGTGTCAGGTTCGCTCCCTTCCGCATCAAATTCAATGTCCAACAGAGGTGGATCCACTCCGGGAGTGTTGCAGTCAATCAATACTCGCTCTATGATTCTGCGGAAGCGGCGGCCAACAGCGCGACCACGATCCGCCTCAAGAACAAAGTCAAGGGCCTCGCCTCGAACTACAACCCAACAGCATACGATCACCTCAACATCTTCCTGATCGATTCCTATTACAAAGATGGCGAGTTTCCCAACGGCTTCTGCACGTACCCGGGAAAGGGGAAGATAAAGAATGAAGCGGATGGCTGCGCCGTACTAGTCAACACGCTTCCAGGTCACAAGGATTACGCGTATAGGTCTTCCAAGCCACCCTCAAATCTGGCCGCAGAGTGGCAGGGTAGCACCATGGTTCACGAGATTGGCCACTGGCTCGACTTGAAACATCTCTTTGACGATGATAAGGGTTGTGCTGGAGATGACGGCCTTGCTGCGACTCCTCAGTATCCGACAGGTTCAAGTGTGAGTGCGACTGGAATCGAGCCTTCCCTTCCCTTCCATTTCCTCTCTTTTGCGCATCTCCTGTCTCTTGCCCTACATCCTTCTCTCCACTCTCTTTGAGGGTCCCAAGGGTTCATCTCTCTTCGGATCAAGCCGAAAGCGATTGCAAGTACTCAAATGTACTCCCACCTTTTTCTCCTCGTTCGCATGAACAGGCTACAATGCAGATAGCATGCGGCGACAAGGTCAAGACTAGTGTCACGAACTTTATGACAGTAAGTCGATCGCATGAGAAGTTCCTTCGCTCGACATACCTTTTTTCTGATGTTTCGGCCCCCCCCCCTTTTCTTTCCCCTCCAGCCCTCACACGGTCGCAATACGTTCCATCCAGCTCAGCTGGCAAGGATGCACAAGAGCCTGCAAGTCTACCGAAGGGGAGCGAAGCAATACACCTGCACCAACCAGATCCGAAGGAGCGAACCTCTCCCAACATCGTCTTGGTTGGACGGACTGAAGAAGCGATTCCTCCCTTCCGGTCACACAGATCACGAGAAGAGGACGAACCGAAACTTCAAGAGGCAGACTCCGGCCTCGATCTGTCAGTCTGCGCAGAACCTGAGGATCAACAGCGTAGAGCTCTCCAGCTTTGGTCAAAGCGGCCTGTTCTCTGCCGATTCCCCAGAGATTCAAGGTGGACCCGCTCCGATCCCGCCCAACTTCGACACCGCCGAGCCCGCCGCACCTCAAGGTGGTGACGGGGGACAAGTTGGGGCTGGAAAAGACCTGCAGGACTACTTGGGAGACGAGGAAGGCTCTTCCAACACGTCCTCGTCCTCTTCCTCTGCTTCGGCTTTCGAGTTCCTGAAAGGCCTTCAACCGTACACGGTCCACCTGAGCCTGATCTCGACCCTGTTCTTGCTGGCCCTGTGAGGGGGATCTGTCGATAGTCGTCCTTGGGGGTGATCTTAGGCACGCATGGACTTGCGAAGAGCCCTCCAAGCTACCCCCGCCGCCACCCCACCCTCCTTTCCTCTTCTCCTCTTCCATCTCCCAATTCCGTTCCTTCTCCCCTTTCCTTGTTTGTTTCTTTCTTTCAAAGGGGGGTTCTTTCACCCCTCGAAACGCCTCTCCTCTTCTCGCCAAGCCCGCCCGGATCCGACTCAAGGACTCTCCTCCACTCGTTCCTTTGGCTGAGCCTCTTCTTCGTTTCATAACATCCTTTTTTTTCTTTCCCCGCATCAAACTTGCACTCAAGTGTAAGTATGTACGTATATCGTTCGAACCGAACGTTGATGACCCAACTCTCGGGCCTACCTCCTCTTGGGATGGGCGAAGAAGGGACGAAAGAAGGCAGATGCAAGAGGAGATGTACTGCCATGTACTGAAAGTACAACAAGTGTACCGAGTTGAGGCTGACGATCGGTGATCGGATCGCGGGAGAGGGACTCCAAGAGAGTGAGAGTGAGCCAAAAGATAGAGCCCGCGAATGGACCAACGCGACCTCCAAGTAGGTCCACTCAAGATCGGTTCATAGAAGGATTCAGTCATCCATCGATTCCTGTTTTCCCGTCTGAAGGAGGGTGAGAGGGAGATTGGGGAGGAAAACCTCCACATATGATCTGGTGATAAAGTGAGGGTGGGGGTGAAAGGAGGGGGGGAATCTCTTCTCACGTTCCCCTTCCTTTTTTTTTTCCCCGTCCACGATTGTGACCGTCGGGGTTTTGATCGTTCTCCTTCACCCCCCCCCCCCCCCCCCCCCCCCCCCGTCAGGGTGTTTTCTATCCCCCTTTTTTTTTTTTCTTGTTGTAGGTCGGGGGTAAACCAGTCGCGGATGACGAAGGGCTTCCTCGAAAGTTCCGCGGCGTAGGATCGTTCTCCGGATGAGGGAAGTCGTCCTTTGCGAGAGGGGCCCTTGCGACTGAAGGGTGTCAAGAAGAAAGCGGGGGGAGAGAGAGGAGAGGAAGGAGCTTGGGCGGGCGGGAGGGTTTGCGGGGATTCATTCCCTTTCGTCCACCAAGAACATCCACGCTTGTACTACCCGACGCACTTGGCGTTTGCGTTCCAGCAGTTACGTTACAACTTCCCAGTGGTCCTCCACATCCAGTCACCCCCCACTCACCGCCCACACTTGTGACTGCGTGACTTTGGGTGACTGTGGTCATCCCCCCTCCCCCCCTCCTCCCCTCCTCCCCTTCCTCCCTAGCTTTCTTTTTCTAATCTCGTCGTGCGCGGTCAAGCCACTCTCTCTCTCTCTCCGCCTCTCTTTCCAACTTGGTTTAATGTTAAGGTTTAGTGACCGACCTAGACACCTCTCCCTCCCTCTCCCTCTCCCTCTCTTGGCTTGCCTCTTTCTTTCCCCTCCTCCGGGCCCCCGCCGTCCTTGCTCGGTCTTGGTTTAGGCAGTTTGACTTTCTTTAAATAAAAAAAGGGGAAACAATCGATGACGGCGTCGATCATTCCCTCCCCCTCCCCCAGAACGCTCTCCTCATACCGACTGTGCTTGTCGAGCTCGATCAAGCTCTTGATTCACGTAAGCCTGCCACGGTGGCTCCAGCCAAAGCAAGGGTTGGGCAAGCGATGGCGAATGTGACCGAAACCAAGTTTCCTGTATAAAACGAGGGGTGGGAGGCGAGGAATCGGTCGAGGGCATCCACTTCCCCCACCCCCCTCACCATCCCATCCTTGCTCCGTTCCACACAACAACGCTTAACCCATCGAACCCAACCCCAGCCAATCCCCACCACCGCCCCATCGCTCCTCACACGCTCACACGCAGTCAAGTAAAAGGGAGTGTGTCGAAATAAAAAGAAAGGTGAAAAGGAAAGAAAGGAACCATCCAAGGAGCTTGAAGAGAAACGTCCGGAACAAGACAAGGGGAAGAGAAGAAGAAGAAAGATGTCGTCCACAACACACAAGCCAACCATCCTATCCAACCTTCCCCCCATCTTCTCCATGCTCCACGAGGCCAAGACCAAGGCCGGCCTGACGTTCGAGCAGCTGGCCCAAAAGATCGGGAGGGACGAGTGGTACGTGGCCGCCATCTTCTACGGCCAGGCGAAACCCGACAAGCAAGACATTGAGAGGCTCTCGCAGAGCCTCGACGTCAGGATCAACTACCTCGACGAGGGCCTCGGCGACAACTTTTTCCCTCACAGGGGACTCGGAGAGTTCCCCCCCCAAGGTAGGTCTTCTTTCCCCCCTTCTTTTCCCCACCCGTGAACGCATACGCTTTCCTTCTTTTTTCTTCCTGTTTTTTTTTTTCTTCTCTTTTTGTTCCTCTTCGCACCTTTTTGATCGGAACAAATCGACTCCCTCCCCCCCACCCTCTTTGTTCGTTTGCTAGACCCTGTCCTCTACAGGCTGTACGAGGTTTTGGTGGTGTACGGATACCCCCTCAAGCACATGATCCACGAAAAGGTGAGGGTCGGTCGCGAAAGCCGGGAGAAAAGACGAGGAAGGGCGATTCCGAAAGAAGGACGTCGTGCTGACGTCGGTGAAAAACAAAACTAAACTAAACCCCCCCCCCCCCCCCAATGTCCCACTTGTCCACCCGCCCCCTTCCTCCCTTTCCCTCTGGCCATGTGCATCTCGCGCTTGTTTGGTTCCGAATCAAGTTCGGTGATGGAATCATGAGTGCCATCGACTTTGAGGGCCACGTCGACAAGATTGAGGATCCCAAGGGCGATCGTGAGTAGCAACCGACTTCTGTGCCAAGGTGCTCAGCACAGGGACCAGACAAGGAGGGAGGCGAGGGAAAGGAGGGATCACAAAGCAGCGAAAGAATGGGGGGAAAGGCACGATCTTTTCTGACGAACCTTTTCTCGCAACTCTTCCCCCCCCC
>KZ820424.1:0-11298 GCA_003144235.1 Violaceomyces palustris
AAAAAAAAAAAAAAAAAAAAAAAAAGAGCTGGGACCGAACGAGGAAGGCGAGCTCCTGCTGAGGGGACCTCAGATGATGAAGGGCTACTTGAACGACCAAGCTTCAAATCGCAAATCCTTCCATCCCAGCTTTGAAGATCCCGAAAGGTTCCTAAGGACGGGCGATGTGGTCAAGATGGACGAGAGGGGTTACATCACCATCACGGACAGGTTGAAGGACGTGATCAAGTACCACGGTTTCCAGGTCTCCCCCAGCGAACTGGAGTCGCTCCTCTTCCAGGATCCAAGGTTGGCCGACTGCGCCGTCTGCGGAGTCAAGAACCAAGTGGGCGAAGAGTTGCCTTGGGCCTTCGTCGTCCTCTCCTCCTCCTCCTCCTCCTCCGCCCGGGAGACGACGACTGCCGAACTTGACAGGACGAGGAGGGACCTGGCGAGCTTGGTCAACCAAAGGGTGGCCGGGTACAAGAAGCTGAGGGGAGTCAGCTTCGTCGAAGCGTTGCCCAAGAGCGATTCCGGAAAGGTCCTCAAGAAGGACCTGGCGGGCAGGGCCGATCTGGACAGGGATGGGTTGGAGTGAGAAGGACCCCCCCTCTCCCCTCTCTACGCCATTCCTGGAAGACCTTTGGATATCAGTCATTCCTTCCTCTATCACCCCAGCCATTTTCCAGCCCATCCACCCCTCCCCTTGTCATCTTCGCCAAGCGTTGACTCACGGATCTGAACATTTTTTTATATTTTTTTTCCCTGCCATGTTGTCATTTTCCCACCTATGGCATTTGAATTGCCGTCACGCCCTTGTCCCTGCTGACCTTTTGTTCCACGCACGCATCCCCTCTCCTCGATAATCGATCTTTACCAATCTAAAAAAGTGGCGTGTCGCGGGAATGCAGAGCTCCGACCCCTGCCCCGCTCCATTTTTTTCGTTCATGGTAAAGGGGATGAGGCCGAACAAGTAGGCAGAATGCATGAGGGGACGTTTGAAATGACCGGTGAACTGTTCTGCTTCCTCCTGAAACTTGGTTTGAGTCTGGGCCGGCGTTAAAGATCTCGTGCTGGTGCGCAACCCACCAGGTGAGGGGAGAGCCCGGAGGCTTGGAATGTGGCGTCGGGGTGTCGGCCGGGAGTGGGTACCATCCGAGTCTGCGCGTACCGTACTTGGCCGCCATGCGGATGAGGCGTTGGAACCTGTGACATCACAGCGGTACCTATGTCGATGGGACGTTGGACCAAGGTTTGGCGAGAACTTGGTCTTGGTTTCGCCACTGAGAGTGGGTTTGGTTTGGAGGGCATGTCACGCGTGGCGATGATCACACAAAAGAACAGGCAGGCGCACTAGCGATCGAGGGTTGGCGTTGGTTCACGAAGTTAACTCAAGGGAGAACATGATTTGGCAAAGGTCACTCGATCAGACCAGTGGAAGGAGAGGGTGAGTGAGTGGGAGGGAATAGAGAATGGCTGGGCGGGAACCACAGAACTTCCTTGGCAGGATTCAGATCGGGAAAGTCGTGAGAACGTTCCTGAGGCGTGAAGGTGGCCTTTGGCTCAAGAAGGCGAGGTGGTGGAGTGAACGGAGCTCTTTTGGTGTCGACAGAGATAGTTTGGGTAGAGTGAATAGCTCCTAATCCAAAGTAGATACGACTTTGTGGTGTCCATGGGGAAGGCTACCATGGAAGTTTCTCATAGGGAAGCGGGTGCGGTTAGCGTCTCGCCTGTGATATAGATCAAACGGTCGAAGATTAGTTAAACAGAACGGAGGATGTGAATGATCGCAAAGAGAATCGTTCTAGGTGTCTTTTGGCAAGGGTAAGCTGTGAAACTGACACGGGAGATTACCAAGTCGTGAGAAACGGGATGGGGTGAGGAGAAAGATGGGGGACGAAGTTGACGCCCAATAGCAGATGAGGCAGTGCTTAGAAGACATGACCTCGGGTGGGATTGGATTCTTAGCCATCCTCCCAACCGATGCTTTTCACTTTCAGCAGCCGCAGCACCGTAGCATCCTCGATCACACCCATAGCTGCACAGTACTGAACAGGCCTTGCCACAAGTTTTCTTTTTTTTTTTTTCGTCGCGAGCGCTTCCTTCACTACCACCACCACCCCACTCTTCCCTTACCTGTTCCAACGAAATTTACTTGTCAAAACACCTTCAAGCCTGCCATACCTCGCCAGGGTGAGTTCACACCCTCCAGGAGAGTTCGGATTGAGAGCCTGGCCCAGGTACAGTACTTGATCAACACAGAACCGCGAGTCGATACATGAATCCTAACCACGATCAACCAGAGAACCTGATCGATAGGTAACCTTTTTGACAGCAAAGATGGTATCTCCAAGGAGCTGAACGTAAGCCCAAAGCCACTTTTCGATATTTTAATCCTTGCTCGCAACGATGGTGACCTCCCTCTCCTCGTGTGCCAACCACGTCTTGGTGCCGATCAACGAGTCCAAAGATCTTGGCTCGGTGACCCTTTCGAACATGGTGATGACATGACCCTCGTCCGTCAAGAACTCCCTCCGGTTGTACTGGGTAAAGTTCGGCCTTGACTGGAGGTGGTCATCCTTTCGGATCAGCTCGTTGCCCGTGTTGGTGCAGGACGAGGAGCAGTACTGAAGGCCCGCTGTCGAGGTGAAGGCAACAGTGTAGGCATCTCCATTGACAATGGAGTTCGCGGAATAAAATGAACTTAACGTCCCGCCTTGAACCGAGTTTTCATGGGCGGGAACACAGCGGGTAACAGCCCCTGCTCCGCCTTCCTGGGACGAGGCGAAGGGGTACTCATCGCAGCTGTTGGAATCGTCCGGATTTCCGCTGCAACGGTTTGGCGACTTGCAGGCGTTCTGGGTTCGGTGGAGCGACGAGTTCTCGCTGTCCCTGTGCAGCGTGGTCGGCTTTCCCTTGCACTGGATTGCGTAGCAGTCGTTAGAGCAGATGTTGGGCACCTTTGCGCAGTCGAACGTCACCGTCGCCGACCTTACGACCGATACTGCCGCCAGGAGGCAGATTGCGAGGAGGAGGGAAGTCTTGTTCAACATGTTTCTCTTCTTGTCTTCCTTGGTATGTTTGTTCGCTCCTTGGCTTGTGTTTTTTCCCCTTTTTTAGGGGTGGTTGGGCTGTTACCTCTTGGAGATTTGAGCTTGAAGATGGTGATGGGAAGACTCTCCCTCCCCCCTTTTTATGGACATGAGGGGATCCAAACCTGTTGCGTTATTAAGCTCGAGAGAGTCAAAGTGTTTGGATGGCTCAAGAAGATGCCAACCCGTTCCTTGGGACCCAATGTTCGACGGGAAGGTGGTAGGTACCCTATCGTCCACGTTCTACGAACGCATCTCATGTCAAAGCGGTATGGAGATAAGATTGGTGATTCGGAAGGAAGCCATCCTTGCCCCACGTTCCAAGGGTGAAATGAGTGGTAGACTAACTGCTTCGGTCGATGGTAGGTGGCAGGTACTCGGCAATGGTAGGGGGATAGCCGAAATGTAGATCTTGAATGCGATGGCGGCTGGCAGTCGGGCGCACTTGGACTCACTGCGTAAAGAGCCAATGCTCAAAGGTCAAGGAGAGGGATGGGAAAAGCGAGAAAGAGGTACATGCCTCCCTTCCTCTCCGTGCTCGGATGCCCCCTCTCTCTCCCCACCTTCAGGACTCTTCGCGTCCCCCGCCCCCCTTTCCGCCTTGCTTGAGGTCCCTTGCCTCCTTGATATTGGGGCTCGCTTACGGTTCCACCAGGCCCAAGGGGCTTCGCTTTTGAGATCTGCAACGAGTTCCTCCTCTATCATTCTGTCACTGTGCGAATCCGACCTTCCGGACATGGCCGCTTCTTTCCCATCTCCGTTTCTTCTTATCTGGTGGACAGTCTGATGTCACAACAAACAACTCCCCACGTAACGTTGGGAGCAATGCGCTGGAAACGTTATTGTCCTTTCCTGGGCGAGAAAGCATGAATCGAGATCTAAGACAGGAGGCCAGGGGGAGAGGGAGGGAAAAAAAAATAAAAAATAAAAAAATAAAAAATAAAAGATGAAGTTCTCAGGTTGCTTTTGCTAGAAAGGAGGGAAAGCCAGCGAGCCATGCTCTTCCCCTGGTCATTTTCCCTGTCACCACTCCCAATCGAGCTATTTTTTTTTCCCTTTCCACCCACCCCTGCCTTGGTCGGATTTTGTGCAGCTGAACGAAGAGCCGGTTGCACGTTTCCGGGAGTCATCTTCCTGCACACCCTCTGATAGGGGTGGGGGATTGGGAAGGGAAGGAAATCTGGCTTCGTGGTTCCGTTTGAAGTGGTAGGTGGGTAGTGGAAGCTATGCGACCTCGCTTATCCGTCAAGATTGACTTGGATTGATGCTAGAAAGCGGCGAAAAGGAAGAAGGCCTTCCGAAGCAGGCTGGGCGCAAGCAGGAATCGCTTGGGCACTCTCCCTCCCCCACCCACAAACGAAACGCCTGGTATGATGATCCTTCCCTGTAGCGTACCAACTGATCATCCCGTTTCCTTCTGGGAGGGGGTGGGGTGCTTGGGAGAGAAGAAAGGGATCTGTCTTACGCGCAAAGAGTCCCTCGCCTCCCTCTTCCTCGCCCACCGTCATCCTCATCTCCCTCCTTCGTTCCATCACTCCCTTGAGAGGGCGGGTTGGTAGCAAGTCTCTCTGTGACTCGGACGTATGTACAGTGTTCTTCTATACTGGTGTTGACGTTGGTTCGCTTCCTTTTTTTTTTTACTCCTCGGGTGGGAGAGGGGTGAGAGCCAAGCTTGGCATGGTGAGGGTGGGTGGATGGAGCAAGGTGAGCAGGTTATCTAGATGATCCATCCTCGCCTTGCCCGATCTTTCCATGCCGGCCCGATCAGGTGGAGAGTGGGTTGGGGCGAGGCTGCACGGGCCAGCACATCGTTGCTTAGGCTAGCTTGTGACCAACCCAACCCATGAATGCAGTGTATGCATTGTGAGTGTATGCTTGCTCATCGGGATCATGCTCTTGCCTCCATCACCCCCTCCTCCCCTTCCTCACCTGACCCTCCACCCACTCGACTCAGCACCCTCTCAACATCCTCGCATCCGCCTCGGACTGGACGGGTCTCCATCCACTCGACCCCCCTCTTCCGCCTCAGATATATTCCGTCCGCCTCCCTTTCCCCTTCTCAACCCTTCCATCGACATCTTTCCCATCTACATTCCCGCAACCTCCCCTCCCTCTCCCAGACAACCTCAATCCATCGAAGAGGAAAAGGGACCGGAAGCAAAGAAGGTGGTTGAGATCGAGAGTGAAGTGAAGTAGATAAGGCAGAGCAAAAGAAATGACCATGTCGGAGGAGAAGGGTCTCCTCTCGGACGGCGAACGCTTCCAAGCAGGTCACACCAAGCAGCAAGGCGACCTCCTTCCGACCAACCGTTCCCCCACCTTCACCCAAGCCTCGGGACGATGGAGGATGGCCAAGAGGTTGGCCTTCCACCTCCTCGCCTCGGTCGGCCTGGTCTACCTCCTCCTTTCCGGAGGTTGGTTGCGTTTCTCTCGTCCCTTGGACAACGGGAGGATTCACCGTCATAAAGGTTCCCACCACCACCACCATGATGACGATTCCCACCAACCGATCGGGAAGATCGTCTGGCACAAGTGCCCCGAGGAGCACCCTCCCCCTTTCCAGTGCGGTAGGATGAAGGCCCCCTTGGATTACACAAACTCTTCCGACCCTAGGACCGCCTCGATCGCCGTCCTCAAGTTCCCTGCCGGTGGTCAGCGTCAAGGATCCAACAAGCCGATGGGGACCATCCTCCTCAACCCTGGAGGACCAGGAGGCTCCGGAGTCGATTTCCTAGCGAGGAGGACGAGCGAGACGACGCGGATGGCCAACGATCTGGACAAGATCATGAAGGGAAAGTACGACCTTCTCTCCTTCGACCCTCGAGGCATCGCAAGGACGACTCCCCGAGCCGATTGCTGGAACGACGAGGTGGCCAACGACTACGTCAACGCCCTCGAGTTCGAGGCCATGGGTCTACCTCACTCCAGGGTGGGTCCCAACCACCTCGACTCGGCGGCCGGTCTGGAACTGGCCAGACTGGACTTTGCCGCAAAGCTTTGCTACAGGAACGAGACGGTGACCGAGCTGATGAGGTACATGGGAACCACGTTCGTGGCGAGGGACATGAGGCTCCTCTCCAAGGCGAGCGGAGACTCGGACGGTCTCAACTACTGGGGTTTCAGTTACGGAACCGTTCTCGGTTCGGTCTTCGCCGACATGTTCCCCGACGAGGTCCATCGCCTCGTCATCGACGGAGTGGTGGACGTTCCGAACTACCTCAACGGATCCTGGTACGACGACCTGATCGACACGGACAACGTCCTCTACGGGTTCTACGAGGAGTGCGCCAAATCCCCCCAAGGCTGCGCCCTGGCCCGCAAGGCCGAGGACGGATCAAGGAAGCTCCAGGCACGAGACATCCGAGCCAAGGTGACCGACTTTTTGGAGGAGCTCAAGATCGACCCCGTCCCCGTGGTCGATGCCAGGATCCCTGGATTGGTCACCTACTCTCTCGTCGTCGAGGCTCTCTTCCAGGCCCTCTACAGGCCAAAGGGTTGGGACCAGCTCGCCGAGGCTTTGGAACCCCTCATCTCGGAAAGGAATGGAACCCTCTTCCTGGAATCTTACGGTGACGCGCCTCTCAACACCCACCCTCCAAGCCCTTCCTCGGATCAGGCTCAGATAGCCATCGCCTGCGGCGACGCAAAGCTAGAGGTGCCTGACAAAAGATGGACCATCGACGGTTTCAAGTCCTTCCTCTCAGGATTGGAGGAGCAGTCCAGCCTCTTCGGTCAGCTTTGGGTCTCGATCGGAGCAGAGTGCCTTGGATTCTGGAGGCCCAGGTCGGTCGAGAGGCACTACGGCGACTTCACCTCCAAGACCTCCTTCCCCCTCGTCATGATCGGAAACGACTACGACCCCGTCACCCCGGCAGCCTACGCCGACCTCATGGCTGAAAAGTTCCCCAACGCCGTCTCGGTCAGGAGGGCCGGCTACGGTCACTGCTCCATGTCCCAACCCTCCAAGTGCATCAACCAGGTCGTCACCGACTACTTCTTGGAGGGCAAGGTTCCCAGGGAGGGCGTCAGGTGCGAGCTGGACGACGTGCCCCTCTTCAAGGACAAGCGCCAGGTCTCGGCTGGTGGCCTCCTTCACCAATCCTCTTCCGCCGCCCCCACCGACGAGGAGCTGGCCTGGCAGCACCTCGGGGACGCCATCTTCGACTTCAACGCCAGGAGGCATCGCACCTCCTCCTCCCCAAAGAGGCGACAAAGGACCAGGTCCGAGCTTTGAACGTCTCGGGAACAGTATGTTACTCTTCCACACCCAAAGAGCTCTTTCTCCTATCAATCGAAATTCATTCATGATCCATCAACCCGTGTCCTTTCGAGTCGTGTGGCAACATGAGAAGTGACTCCCGAGTAGCGCGATCGGCCCCTCTCGTTAGGGGCGTGCTGTGTTTGAAGTAGGAATTGTGCGACGGATTCGCAGCTCTTGGGGGTTCGAGACTGACCTCATCCGTGGGCTTGGATCATCATCAGGCCGCAGAGTGGACCCTGCTGGCGAGCTGGATCTCATCCGAAGTGATGACCACCAGCTTCCCTGGGGATGCGACCCCCCCACTTACCGCGGCCTTGGCCGTCTCAGCCTGTGGAAAGGTTGGTGGATCCGACAGCAAGTCGGACGTGCCGTCAGCGTTCAGCACTGGGAAAGCGCAGGGGTCGAGTAAGGAAGAGAGGGAGAGAGAGAGAGAGACGGAGAGGGAGAGTAGGCAGACTCACGAGATACTTCAACTTTCCGTCAGCCTTAAAGTAACGGATCTCGGAAGGGTAGACGTCCATCAGGGCGACCCTGGGATCGTTCTCGTCTCCCGTGTGCTTGCCGTCCTTCCTGTCGTCGAACCAGGCCTTGAGGCTGTCAAGCATCAAAGTTGCGTCCAAAGAGGAGAGAAAGCGGAGACGAGTCATGTTACGAAGGGCAATGTATCGACGAAGGGCAATGTATCGAAGAAGGGCAAACGCACAAGATAAGATACAGGACAAAGGAGAGACGCGATCGACCTACCTCGAAGACCAGTGCTTCTTGACCTTTTCCCTGTCGTCGTTCACTTTGGCCGTGCCAGAGATCGAGACCCAATCCGTCGTCTTGGCGTCATGGTACGAGACGTTGACTTGAGGGTCCACCTCGACATCGTCCATCTTGCCAGAATCCTTGTTGAAGAAGAAGGAGAACACCAGTCCATCGGTCGTTGCTGGCTTCATCGCGCGCGAGGCCAACTTTCCCTGTTTTTTTCGTCCCAAGAAAGAAATAGAGAGAGCCCCCCAAAAGCCAACATCTTCAGTGAATAGATTCAGTCTCTCTCCCACCTCCATCCCCCCAACTCCTCAACCTACCCCACCTTCCTTCTTACTTTTTAGAAGACTTACATCTGGACTCCTGGTGGTCAGCATCCCCGTCCCAACCTTTTCGACAATCTCCATAGCCCCTTCGATCCTCTGCTGAGGACTCAGACCGTGAGCCTTCTCGCTGGCCTTTTTTACGTAGGCTGAGTTCAGGGTTTTGGAGGGGGTCCAAGCAGCTCAGAAATTGTGGTGCGGTCGAAAGAAAAGGCAATGCAGCTTTCGCTCCCTTCCACCCCAATGGTACATCTCGAGCTTCACCTTCACATCTTCGACGTCCATTTCAGAACGAAATCCAATTCATCGAGCCCCCCCCCCCCTCCCCTCCCGGGACCCTCTCACACCAAGACTCTTCGACCTTGTCCACTCACGATCCTGAGAAGCCATGATCCGTTTCTGTTTCGTTTGGTATCGCTGTCGACGAGATTTGACTTTAAGTAGGAATACGAGGGCGATTTCTTAGAAAATGGTAGTACGAGGGGAGAGAAGGATGGTGGACCCAAGGAGGAGAAGGGGAGAACTTTGTTCGATATATATGCGAGGAAAGGATGAGTCACGAAACGATGAGGGGTCCCTTCCTTTCCCAACCACCTCCCCAGGGCAACCAACCCCCGCTCAACGTCTTTCCTGCAATCAAGGCGCCCACCATCGTGGATCGAAGAGACGCTAGCACCAGAACTTCATCATCAGAATTGACACACTCATCGGGCTGGATGGCCTCGCTGCGAAAGGAAGGGGAGGATGAGTTGGATGTGGTGCAGAAAAGGGATTCAAGTCCTCCGATCACGATGGATTACCTAGGTGTTGGAGGGATGTTCGCTTGGGATCATGACGATGACAATGACGTTTGAGGATCTCTACTACCATCACCACCAAGACGGTGTCATGATGTGAGAACTCTCGGTTGGAACGCTAGGTAGGTCGAGGGGATGCCACGGCGCGCTGACCTCATCGAAGGGAGTGCTGGGAGTGTGTGGAGGTAAAACGGTGAAGGAAGCGGGGATGTAGCGCTTGCATGAAAAAAAAAAGAACATCCCAGGCCATTCGACTCCATCGATTTCGCTTCCTTTCCTTATCCCCTCTCTCATTGTCAACATACCACTCTCGCACGAATGTATCGTCACACAAAGGTTGAAACTGGCTGTGACTGCAGGGGAAGCTGCCGAAACAAAAAATAAAGAAGGTGACGAATCACGATCAAAGTAAACTACAGGAAGAACGGGGAACGAAAGAGACGGCGCGCGGACTGCTGAATGCTACATGAGTGCACTGTATGCTCTTGATCGGAGCTACTTGGGATGGTTGAAGGAGGTTTACAGAGGTAGGTCCGGCCAATCTCAAGCCAGGCTGGCGGTGCCGAGGTCGATCCAAGAAGGGATGCCACCAAAGACGGTCTCGACCGTGTAGAGGTTGGCCTGGTCTTGGGTTAGGATCGTCTCGATGCTTTGGTTCCTGGCCGTCGCGTTCCAACCGGGACCCATCGAGTTGTACTCTGCAAAGTTGGTCAGACCCGGAACGATCCTCGGATCCGACTTGGACCAGATGATGTAGCCTTGGGGTAGTACGATGTCGGACTGTTGGTGGGTGCGTAGCGGTAGTGGTGATGGTGGTGATGGATTGGGAGGTTATGCGATGGGTGCAGGAGAGATTCGTGGTCATGGGGGTCAACCTCTTTTCTCCAAAGTTTTTTCTTTTCTTTTTCTGACCCGCTTCCTCGGTGATATCCCACCCTCAGCCCCTATCCTCTTCCCCCTCCTTCCCTTTCCAACTCACCTGGTACATGTTCTTCATGATGGAGACGCTCATGTTGTTCCACGGTCGGCCTAGAGCGCAAGAGTGGGTGAGGTCCAAGTTCGCAGGCGCGTCGTCGGCTCGAACAACGCTGCCTCGGTTCATGTAGACTCCGTTGGTGTCATTCCCGTCTGGTTCGAGGCGGAAGGATCGATGATGGTGGAACTTGGGATGTGAGATCATCTTCATACGGTCCAGGTCGAAAACGGGTCATAGGGAAGGTGGGAAGGAAAGAGAGACTCACAGAAGAGGGTCGAGCCTTTCCAAGCTGTCAGTCCACCTCCATTGCCTCTATTGGCCAGCTTTGTGGCTTCGAACCAGGCCCTGCCGAAGCCGTAGAGGTAGTCTGTCCATCCCCTGACCTCGCCACTGTAGAAGAAGGCCGAAGCGTTCCTTCCGATGTAGACCGTGTCCTGGTAAGAGTAGAAGGTGGATTGGTAGAAGCTGGCGTTGGCGTAGGAGACGGAGAGGGCGGCCGAGGGGCCCGTCTGGCCGTCCTTCTTCTCGACGCCGTTGACCGTGGCCCTGTTGGCAAAGTCGATGTTGTAGGTGCGGAAATCGACGCATCCGAACTCGGGCTGGAGCGGGGCGCCAGAGGGGCCCGAGCCCACCAGCGAGGCGGCTCGGTTCGGTGAGACGGTGAGGACCGAAGCGTCTGCGTTGTCCTGGCCCGCCACCTGAGTGGCCTGGTTGATGTAGGACGAGTTCCAGACGTGGACCTGGTTCCTACGGTAGTCGTCCGGATCCGAGGTGATCCCGAGCAGCGTGGTGGGGCCCTTGCGCGTCACGTTGACCACCTCATGGTAGTTCCCTGGACCGATCAGGATGGTCTGGCTCGACATGTCGAGCGGAAGGCTCAAGATCGCCGCCTGAATGGTGCCAAAGGTCGACTGGGGATCGGTCTGACTGACATAGACCGTACCGGCGGGGCAGGATTCCAGCTGCTGGCCCTGAGGCTTGGGCCTCTGGCATTCAGAGTAGGTCGTAGCGGAGCTTGCCATCCGCGCCGAGGCGAGGAGGGAGAGGATGGTCGTTGAGAGGATTCTGGCTCGCATTTCTAGATGAGGAGAGGGGGTGTGGGGGGGGGGGGAGGGGG
>KZ820425.1:0-11273 GCA_003144235.1 Violaceomyces palustris
CCCCCCCCCCAGCGAGTTTGGGTATGAATGGACATAGGATCCGAGGCGGGAAGGTGGGTTTTTGACGTGACAAGGTTGGGTTTTCAGAGGAAGGGGAAGGGGGATGGGTTGTTGGTGTGAATTGCGATCGTGAGTAAAAAAAATAAAAAATAAATAAACCCCGACCCACGTCCCTCGGGGTTCCAAAGCCCAAGAATCGAGGGTCTGTCAGGTCCCCCCCTCCACCAATGCCTTCGCAACCCCGCAACAGGTACCCCCCAAATAGTAAAATGAAAAGGATAAGTGAACGGCAAACTAGAGTACACACAGCCGCATCTGAAAGAGGGTGGGAAAAACGTAGAGGAAAAAAATTAAAAAAAAGCCACCTAGTGGAAAACAAGAAGCGTGAGCGGAGTGCTTTCCTCGAGGAGAGAATACTTGGCAAACCGAAAGAGAAAGAGAAAATAGGGAAAGAAAAGAAGAGGAAGCATCTCCCTCTCTCCTCTCTTTCGAGCCTCCCCCCACCCCCCCCCCCAAAAAAACCGGCGTTTTGGAAAGATGGA
This sequence comes from Violaceomyces palustris, assembly GCA_003144235.1. Classification (NCBI taxonomy): domain Eukaryota; kingdom Fungi; phylum Basidiomycota; class Ustilaginomycetes; order Violaceomycetales; family Violaceomycetaceae; genus Violaceomyces; species Violaceomyces palustris. The sequence continues at coordinate 543 of KZ820425.1, forward strand.
AAATCGCTCTCTGAGCCGTTCCTTCCCCCCAAACCCTAACCCCTCCTTTCACCTGCGATCTTGGGTCTCGTGGTCTGGTAAAAGGGGGGAAAGGAGAGGGATGAACGAACTGACCAACCAGTCATAAGTTGTTCGGGAATCGATTTGGGGTGGGAGGGCAGACGGACGAAAAGTAAGCGATCGGAGAGAGAGAGGTTTCCAAATCCAAGGTTTCCGATAGGAGTGAAGCGAGTTGCCGGGCCTGAAGCCAAGCCACCCTGTTTCCCACTTTCCCCTTCAACAGGCAGTGACCGATGTATGGGGAAGGCCAAGGCGACCTTGCTGTCATCGTCGACCTTCAGACCCTCCCCTCTTTCCCCACGAACTTGGGCGACAGCGAGGGGGAGGGGAGGAAGAAGGGGCAGGAAGAGCCGAGGGAGGTCTCATGCGAAAGAGAAGAGAAGGCCGAGACGAAAGAGGGGAAAGGGAACGAATGAGGATGCGTAAGAAAAACAGAAGGAAAGGAAAGAAAAGGAAGGGGTAGTAGTGTGCCGATGTCGCAGCGATCGGACCCTGAAGGTCCAGCCCTTTCCGCCGTCGCTAACGATAAGCGTGTGAGAGAGAGAGGTCTGGGTTGGCAAGGGATCGATAGACACCGGAGCCGAAGGGAGGAAGGCTAGGAGGCCAAGAAGGAAGAGCTCGTGACTTGCATGATAACATCCCGGACTTGACCCTGAAAGGAAAAGAGGGGATGGGGCGGTGTACGAAATTGGAAGGGAAAATGAAAATAAAAAAGGAAAACAGAGTTCGGGATCTAACACCTCTCCCGCTGGTCAGGGACACAGTTGGGACGGGGAGGGAGGAGGGAGGGAGAGAGGCTTTGGATCGTGGGAGAGGGCATTCGAGCGGAGGCCAAGTTTCTCAGGCTTACCCGTCCCCCCATCTTACCCGAACTGGTAGGAGCCGTGGTACAGCAAGCTGCGTCTCAAGGAAGGAGAGAGCATGCCCAGGGATTGGGATCGGAAGCTGATCGATCGAAATCTGGAAGAAGAAGAAGAAGAATAAAAAGGTGGATCCATTAAAATGAACAAAGCAGAGAGAAAGGCAAAAAGGGCCCAACCTCACTCTAGATTGCCGAAAGACGGAAAACGGGCTCGTGCGTGACATTCGGTTACGATTGGGATCTCAAGCTCGCCCCACGATTGGTCCAAAGACGTGCAGAAGGGAGGGGGATGGATGACGGAGGAGGGAAGGGATGGGGAGTTTGTGTAAGGGGAAGGGGAGGTCGGGGGAGAGGGGGTTGCCATCCGGAATCGAAAAGTGTGGTGGAAACTCGAAAACAAAAAACTACGATGGTGAGCCCAAAGTTTTGCTTCGTCAAGGTGGGAGAGACTGTGGAGTCCGGTGGAGAATGAGGACCAAAGGTCTAGAAATTCATCTTCCATGACCTGGGAACTTGATCTTGAGAATGCTACAAGCCTGACTACCATGCCCCCACCACTTTCCTTCCTTCTTCACCGGGCTGAAAAAAGAGAGAGAGAAAAGAGAGAGAGAAAAGAGAGAGAGAGAGAGGTGTCACCGCTGCGCCTCGGCTCTCCAGATCACATGCTACGGTACCATGAGTGCATGCATACACACTAAAATAAAAAAATAACAAAAAAAATCCAGGCGAGGTAAGGATCCGATCGGACCCAGGCCAGTCACACAGAAATGCCTTGCTTGGCAAGTCAAACCACAAAGCGTCAGAATCTCATTCCCACCTCTTCACCACTTTGGGTCTCGGCCCCCACCTCGTACGCGGTGACTCTGGAGGGGAACGAGTCGATCAAGATTTCATGACGAACAAGCGAAAAAAGGTGGAAGGGGAAACCCGCTTGCAGTCAAACACGGTGAGGGATATCGAGATAGAGACAAGGGAAGTGGATGTTCCAACTCACACTGTCCGTCTGGATTCGAGCGTGGATCGGCTGTTACCATCATCCTGATCGCCATCATCCAAAGGGGGCAAGGGAAAGAGAGAAAGCTAAGAAGGAAAGGGTCCCAGTGATCAAGGTAGTCCCAGTGGGAAAGTCTGTTTGCTGATGAGGGAGGGGAGGGAGGGAGAGAGAGAGAGACTTGCCTGTTTTTGACATCCGACGTACGTGCTTTTTAATATACCACCCCCCCCCCCCCCCCCCCCTGCCCCCCTTTTCCCTTTTGCGCAACGGTCGACAAAGGGAAGGGGAGCGTTGACTTTGGTACCCATCTCTCGATATCGGACATCTTCGGTCTCCGACGGTGGTTCACTCTCTTATCTTTTTTTTCCCCTTTCGATGCAATTCTTATTTCGTCGTCATCTCCAAAACCTTCCCGGCTGAAAGTCTCTGAGGGGGAAAAAAAAAAAGAGAAAACCTTGCCGAGATGAGCTTGTCGCGGACCAAGTTGGACTGTTGACATTCAATCCTTCATTTTACGTTTCATCCTGTCTTCTTTAAAGGGGAGGAGCGAAGAAAAAATGTCAAGGTCAAGGCTGACGAAGATCGGTTCGGGAAGGATTGGACGAAGGGGGAAGAAAGAGAGAACAAAGGGGAGGAGGGCTGAAATTGGAATCGTGATCGTCACCACCCTCCACTTCATATCCGCTCCGCTTCGCCCCGCCCAGAGTTTCGCCTTCCAGCCCCATCCCACCGCCCAAGTCCCCTGTCCCTTCCTCCCAACCAACCCCCCTTTGTCCAAACTTCCCCCTCCAACTCCTTTCATCCTCTCGAATATGATTGTTCGGCAAGGCAGGGCGGCGTTGTCCTCCGCCCCGCCCAAAGAGGTGATCTTCATCTCCCGGATCGAGAGGAGGAGAGAGAACGACGGCGGCGCTGGTTCGATCATCCGATCGATCTTGATTTGGACCTTGAACGATTGGTGGGCGGCGTTCGAGGGGGCGTTGGTTGGTGTTACGTTTGTCTGGCTGCCAGAGGGGTATCCATCCCCTTTGTCCTCTTGACCCTCGATGCGCAGGTGGAACGTTGCAGACCTCCAGGGGGGAGCGCGGTCTCATTCGAATCCCTTTGACCGCTTGTCAACACAGAAGCAGCAAGCACGACAAGGACGTCCTTTTGCCCTTGTGGAGACGCCCTTGTGGAGACACATAGTACACAGATCCGGTCGACAGGCCAAAGAGAAGCTGCTCTAACTCTCTCTCTTGTGACTGCACATGATGACATTCAGAGAGGGCTTTACATAACATGTCCACCACCGTGAGGTGGCGCTTGATCAGAGGCTGAGTTGGCCTTTTTTCACCATTTTTCATTCCTTCCTTTGTCCTTCGATCCACAACCTTCTGTTTATCAACTTGTCTTGTTCCATTCTGGAGCAAATTGGTCCCACACACAGAGAGGGGATTCACCCGAGTGCATACGGCAAAGGGCTGGTCTGTACCAACGCAAAGTGCAAGAACGGAAAGGTCACGGCCATTTGCGAGGAGGGATCGCCTTCATGGAGAGCTTAATAAAAGCTTGTGCTTCCCTTCGGAGACCTCCAAGCTAGATCGAAAAGCCTTGCCTCGAAAGTCTGACCTCCCATCACTTCCGTCTCCCTGTCTTCCCTCGGACAGGCGGATGAGAGCAAATCAAAGGAGAGATAAAAGGGATCATCTCCGATTCTGTGGGCAAGGCGTAAAGCACACTCTCTAGTTTTTTTGCTCAATCAGAGGAAAGGACCTATTTCACGCCCCCTCCCACCCTTTCCCTCACTCTTCTCAAAGACTCCTCAAACCCATCGCCGCAATTTGGAAACCTCATCTGGATTCTACCCTTTGAAGGGGATAAGGAGGCAAGGGAAGGGAAGAAGAAAGCACCCCGGAAAGACTCAACTTCGAAGCATACAGGAAAGAAAAGAAACAGGCAAATATCAAGAGACGAGGGAGAGTGTGAGAAAGGGATAGATGGAACGATTCCCACCATGGAACAACCTGCAGCACCTTACCGGTCCATTCCCTCCTCGCCTCAATCGCTCAGTTCGATGAGCTCGGCGCTCTTCAGCTCTCCCAGGAGAAAGCCCCGTCGACCGGAGCTCACCTCGACCAAATCTCCTCGCAGCCCGGCCCAGAGTGCCGGAGATCTTGGGCTCAGATCAAAGTTCAGCTGGACAAACTCTTCCGCCGGTGACTTTGATTCCATCGATTTCGGATCGAGCATGCGTCGTCCCACGAGCCCCTCACCTGCCTCCCCCTCCCAACTGTCCTCCCCATGTCGACCTCAACCTGATCGGAGCCTCCAAACTTGCTTCAGGGGCTGGAGCTTTGATTCCTACAGGGCTGCTGAAGGGATCCATCCTCGAAATGAAAGGTGAGCTTCGTTCTGGTCGGAAGGTTACAACTAGATGAAAGAAGTAGGCAAAAGCAAAGGGAGGGTGAAGATCATCTTCCCCTTTCCCCTCTTCCCCTGCCACCATGTAAGAAGCTCCCGTTCCTCATCATCACCACAGACTGACCCTCCCTTCCATCTGCTATACCCCCTCCCCCGCCTTAACCTGACACGATGCATCACTCTCTCCCGGACGTCAACCTCAGCCTGAGAAGCCGCTCTTCAGGGAAAGCGAGCTTGGACGATTCCTTCAAGCTATCGGTAGCCCTCTCCCCCAGATCTCGAACACCCTGTGAGGACCTTTTGCCAAGGCAACGACGCTCCTCGAAAGCACCTTGGAAACCCGTGCTTGAATCTCACGAGGCCATGACGCACAGCGTCTTCGCCGATTCCGACGAGGAGGAGATCGACCCTGCCATTTTCGCTTCCCCCTCCGGAAGGTTGCGTTTTTTCGCCGCTTCCACGAGTCGATTCTTCAGGCAACATTCGGATTCCACCGGGGATGTGGTCGTCGAAAAGCCTTCCCGTTCCAAGCCTCTAGGACCTTCATCTCGTCGAGGCTCGTTGAACGAATTCTTCGGAGCCTCGAGCGGCAGTGGGGCGGCAAGACTCATCAACTTTGCCCACGGCCATGGAAGGTCGCCTACCGGTCCATCACCATCATCATCATCACCGTCATCATCTGCATCACCATCCCCATCCCCATTGTCATCATCACCATCATTATCGAATAACGCCAATCCTTGTCCGGCCCCCCTACTCGAGTCTCGAACCTTGGAAAGCGGCCGAAGCGGCGCTCTCAACCAGAGCAGCCCACCCTCCTTCTCCTCACTATTCAGAAGCCCCGGAAGGGCGTCCAAGGCGATCGAAAAGCTGGAACATCCAAGCCCCTCGCCTGCTCCCAAGAAGGAGGTGAGAGTGGTCGGCAAGGTCCTCGGGATGGGACTCGGGGTGGGAGATCCGAACGGGACGGACGTTCGAGGAAAGAGGGAGTTCAAGGGGGCCGACCTCGTCAGGAAGCCAAGAGACGCTTTCAGCAGTGGGAACAAGAAAGGGTCAGGACCTTTCAGGGGGAGCAGCAGCCGCTTGCTCGAGAACTTGGAGAGTTGGACGACGGACGGTCATCATCATCAGGTGAGGCAGACCACGGTACCAATCAACCCTGGAACGCCGCCATTCAGCGATCTCATCCCGGTGGTGGCGCGGGAGACGCAAACCAGGATCGAGTCAAGCCCCGCTCGCGACGAGGCCAACGTCGAGGCCTGCCCCTCACTCCGTTACGATCCGGGCAGGAGACCGACACTGTACGCCCAGAACACGCAACTCTCGAGCAAAGCGTGCAAGCTGCTTGGCATCCCTGCACCCCCCACTCCACCGAACCGGACACGATCGCCTCCTCATCCTGTCAGGCGCGACAGCAAGTTGGTCGACCGCCTGTCCCTGTTGGATTCCCACTCATCATCCTCCTCCTCGCCTACGCCGCCTCCCAAGATGGTCGGATCGGTACGGCTCCGCGGTGAGGAGTTTGATCCAGACCCATCCTGCCGTCCGATTCCCAATCAATCTACACTAGGGACGGGAAGAAAAGAGGCCGATCACAACAGCAACAAAAACAACAACAACAACAACAACAACAACAAAACGTCCCCTCTCTCAGACGCCCTCCTACCCTCGAGGGATAGGCTCAGAAGACCCAGACGCGCACCCTTCCCCAGCTTTCTGCCACCGCAGAAGCCACCTCCAACCGCGGAACTCCCACCGATCCCTCCTCCCAAGGACGAAGATGAGGAGGAGAAAAGCGGCCGAAAGTACCAAACGGATTACCAAGCCTTGGACGAGGTTCTCCTGGCTGCTGAGGACGTTGGCGGCCATGATGAGGAGAAAGAGTCGGAATTCAAAGGGCTGACTCTATCGAGACAAGCAGAAGGAGAGGGATGTGGAGAGAGCGAGGTGGAAAGGTCGCCGTCGACAAAGGTTCGAGGACTGACCTCTTCCAAATTGACGAGGGAGACGAGGGAGGGGGAAGACCATCCGCCACCTTTCAACGCCGTCCTCACCAACCTTAGGATGATCACCGTCTCGGACGACGACCCTCCTGCTTGTCCATCCGCTGCTCTGGTCGAGCTCAACGTCGGCGGCCGACGTTTAATGACTTCGTCAGAGACCGTCTGTCGCAAGGGGGAGGACGGGGAGGAGAGTCACCTGTCGGTCTTCATTCGTCAGAGCATGGACAAGGCTCTTGTGAGGACCATGGATCGCGAAGGTACCGAGTTCACAAGCAGGATCGGGCGTCTAGGCCCTCTCGGTAGTCTACTTTGCGACTCTAGGGAATCTGACGTGGGGGACGTATGCGACGACGACGAGTTGGATTCATCTGTCGAGGATTCGGAGGCCGACGATGACAGGGGAGGCCTTTCCTGTCCGATCGGGGACGGTCACCTGTTGGATCAAACCAAGAGTGGTCGCTTGAGCATCACCCAGATCAGTGATTGCATCCCCGGAGGCCTCATCCGCAAACGCTTGGTACTTTCGGGAGCTGGCAGCGATACCTCAGATCCATCCTCGGGCCCACTTACCGATGCCGCCGTCTCAGACCACCTCGACATGGTGCTGCCGAGAGGTCCGACCAGCCTAACTTCGCCTGCCACGCGGGCCTTGGAAAAGGTCCTATCACCGCTGATGGCCGAGCAGGCCGCCTACCTGACCCGATTGAAGGAGCGCGATCGGAAGAGGGGGCAAATGCAACGATGCCCAAGGGACGTGACCTCGGAAGGGGAGGAGGAGGTTCACGATAGTGGTGACGATGACGAGGTAGGGCGTCGGAACCGTTCTTCGACTCCAGACCTCGTCCCATCCTCCTCCTCCCCTCACGGCGTCCACATAGATGACGTTTCCTTCCCCGAAGACATCAACAGGTCCGGTCAAAGGTACCACAAGGGCACCAGTAGGATCTCGAACGCTCCGGCCTTCCTTTTCACCGCCATCTCACCAACCTCTCCCCACTTCGGAGGGATCCCAAGCATCAGCTCGGTGGTGACGATACGTGGGGATGAGATAGAAGGAGAAGAGAAGGAAGGGAACGACCAAGACCAGCAGCAGCAAGTCCAAGTATCCTACCTAGCCATCTTCATCGACAGGAACCCAAAGCCCTACGCGGCGCTACTCGACACTCTGAGGGAGGGTGGTCTACCTTTCAGGCTCCAAGCCAGGTCGATCCAGATGGTTGCGAAAGGCGACCGAGAACCTTCGAGCAACGAGCCCACCACCACCACCACCACCACCACCACTCGTCGTCCTCCTCCTTCCACCCGCCTCTCCAACTCTACCACGAACCCTGAAACGCCTTCGAGCAAACAGAGAAGGAAGAGGAACCTCCTGATCAAGATCAACGAGCTGAAACGAGAGGCGGAGTACCTTGGTTACGGTAGCGTCGCTCGCCTATGTAGGAAGGAGGAAGACCGGATCCTGCTGGCATTTTGAGGTTTCCTTTCTCCCACTTTGGACGCAGATCCTTTCGTCACGTAGTTTCTTCTGGATTCGATTTTTTCCCTCTTTTCTTTTGGTTCTCCCTCTAATAGAATGGAGAAAAAGATGACGGTGACAGAAGAAAACCAACCACCCCGGGGCCCCACCTGGCCTTCCCTTTTAAACCATCGTCTCTCGTTCAGAACGAATGCCCCCCACCTCTCCCCTCCCCCATTTCACAGAATCGCAATCCATACCAATTGAAAAAAAAAATGTCTCTCGGCTCAATCTGGTCATTATCACTGCATAGGAAAGGGGGAGGGGTATTGTGGGGATCGACGAGATGTGGGAAAAAAAAATCAAACGGAACCTTCGTCGAGGAGGACGTACTCCCTGGAGGAAGCTCCGAACTTTAACGTGTCTCCGTTGACCAACTCGTAGTACCTTGAAGGAGGGATCTCCTGATCGTTGACCAGGCTGCCGTTGGCTGATTCCAGATCGATGAGGAAGGGTCTGGGAAGGGGGAAAAGAAGAAAGGGCCATGCCGAAAAGGTCGGTCAGGGGAGGATGGATGCTTTTCTTTTTCATCTCTTTCCAATCCGACAAAAAGGGTGAGAGGGAGGGGAACTCACTTGACTAGCCTCTTTTCATCACCGAACTCGTTGCGGTTGACGATCTGACGGAATTGGATGACGGCGTGCTGCTTTGAACAGGACGGGTGATCTATCGGTATGTCTGTCACCGTCCTGTCCCTACCTAGTAAGTAGCAAGATTGTCTTCCCAGGGTCAACATGTCTTTGAAGGGAGAAATGTGAAGGGGGGGGGGGGGAGTTTGAGGAAGAGGGAGAGAGAGGAGGTCAGTGTGAGGGGCTCCTCTGAAGGCTGGAAGACTGTGGAGAGAAAGGGGGAGAAGGGCTAGGTCCATCCGATACTCACCGATCTCTTTGCCATCCTTGAAAACGTACAACCTCCAATTCCTCTTGGGTTTCCTGGCTTCGGAGGGTTCCTGGTACTTTAGGGCGACTCCGTTGAGGTTGTTGCTCTCCGCTGCCAAGAGGCCTGACCTTTCAAAGTTGGGCTTGTCATCCTCCTCCTCCTCCTCCTCCTCCTCCTCGTTTCGTTCGATTGGATGTGATGATGGTGGTGGTGGATGCTCCGAAGTACGGTCGAGGTAACGTCTCCTCTCCCTCCTTCGGTCATCTTCAAAGTCTTTGGAAGAGGAAGAGGGGGGTGGTGGGTCCCTCCTGTCCCTCTGTCTGTGTCTGCTGGAGCCAACCTGATGGTCATCCCCACCGCCACCACCAGGGCGACGGCGTGAGTCTGATCCTGAATCGAACCTCGACCTTTCCCTATCGCCTCGGCCGTACGGATGACGGTGATCGTCGCTGGTAGATTGACGATCTCTCCGGTGGGAAGAGGAGGAGGAGGGATTAGGCGACCTGGACCTCGATCTCGTCCGCTTGTCCTCGTCTGGCCTGGATCGGTACCTCTCGGACATGCCTCTTTTCTATCGCTCTCCGTCTCTCAAATATTTCAGGAAGGGAGAGGGGGAACGGGAGTGGGAAAGAAGGAAAGAATATCGGTGTAGAGATCGAGTCGGTTGGGGGTTGAAGAGGGTAGATGGTGAGGGAGAGGGAGAGAGGGACGCACCAACCATTTCAGGTCTCGCTCGCTTTGGCTTGGTTTTTTTTTTTTTTTTTTTTTTTTTTCACATTTTTTTTTTTTTTTTTTCTTTCCTTCCATTTCACCATCATTCATCCTCTCTCTCATTCCTTCCCCCTTCCCACTTTCTCCACTCATCGACATCACCGTCACCATCCTCCTCTTCTCAAGAGAACTCGCCTCTCCCCCTCCTCTTCACTTCTATCCTCCATCCTCCACCGTCACTCTCTCTCTCTCTCGACTGGGGGACCCCGCCCGCCCCTCTCGAGTAGCAAGCGAGATCGATCATGAGCCACCAGTCCGAACAGTCATCACCATCGACCACCACCCTCCTCTCTTCCCAACTCGATTCCCTCTCCCTCTCCCCATTCCTACCTCAACACCTCGAACAGATCCCATCCTCGACAGAACTGGTCAAATCCCTCACCCTCGCTTCCCAGCAAACCAAACCACTCATCAGGTCCACCCTACTACATCTCCCAGAACAAGGACCAGAGGATCACCATGAGCTCGTGTCCTGGAAGACGTCCGAGTTCGCATACAGAAAGTCGAACTCGACCGATTCTCAACTCCCCACCTTAGCCAGGGGTCTCTTCACCCAACCCATCTACTCGCCTTCTTCACCAACAGCTTCAGAACACCAACCCGCATGCCACAGGATCGCCGTCAGAGGGTACGACAAGTTCTTCAACGTCGGAGAGATGCCCTGGACCAAGGTGAGATCCGATGGCGAAAAGAAAAGAAGGGAAAAGGGGGGGGAGAGGGAAGAAATGCCAATGCGAGACTGAACCCGATCTCCTTTCCCTGCGATTGAATCAACGAAAGCCGGAATCCATCCGACTCTACACAACCCCACCTTACGAGGTGACGTTCAAGGAGAACGGTTGCATCATCTTCGCCTCCGCCCTCTCGCCTCAAAGGATCGTGGTCACCAGCAAACACTCCCTCGGCCCCTCTCCTCAGAATACCGGTCCAAGTCACGCGGAGAAGGGAGAGGAATGGTTGGAAAGGCACCTTGGGGCCAAAGGGAGGACCAAATCGGAACTGGCGAACGAACTCTGGAGGAGGAACGAGACTGCTGTCTTCGAGGTGAGATAGCCTTGACTCTTCTCATCCCATTTTTACTTTCCTTCTTGATTTCAGAAGAAGAGACCAAAAAGAAAGATGGAGTCGAATCGGATCCTGAAAATCTTCCCCCCCCCCCCCCACCCAGCTGTGCGACGATTCGTTCGAGGAGCACGTCATCGAGTACCCAAAGGAGAAGACTGGACTTCACCTTCACGGCCTC
>KZ820426.1:0-11269 GCA_003144235.1 Violaceomyces palustris
GGGGATGGAGTGTATACAAAGATTTGGACGGCTTGAACGCGCCAGATTCGGAAGAGAGGAAGGCAGAAATGGATGGGTGGGAGGAGGATAGCTCTTACCCCCCAGCATCCTTCTCTTGGAGCCGGAATGAAAAAAGGGGGAAAGAAAGGAAGAAACTAAAGCGTGCGGTCACAGTTGAACACCTTCTCTTTCTTTCGGGGCTTTAACGATCAAACTTGAGAATTCCGACAAGGTTGTGGGGGGGAGGGGGGAAGAAACGAATGAATGAAGGTATTCTAACCTTCCAGATGAGGTGCGGGCTCGGCGGAGAAGGGAGGTGAAAATGTTATGACTCACTTGTTCTCGACCAACCTCATCCTCAAAAGCAGCCTCTTGTTCTCCTCGACTCTCTTCCTGCCTACCTCGAGGCTCTGGCTGAAGACCCTAGACCTGTTGTCCGGCTTCTTGTACTCAACTAGCTTTCTCCTCCAATCGATCAAGGTTTCACCTCCGTCCCTCTCTCCATGAACCCCCTTGGCGAGGTCTCTCAGCTCTCCCCTCTCGATACATCCGATCAATTCTTGGGCCATGGCGGTTTCGGTCCACCCGAAGGCCGAGGCAAGCCTAGAGATGGTCAGACGGTCAAAAGGGGTGAAGAATTGCCTGATCGCTCTTCGGATCAAGGTTGTCCTTAGCTTGTGGAGGTGAGGTGCCAAGTTGATGTCGAGCAAATGTCGAGACTGCATCCAACGAAGAGGAGATGAGGAGGAATCAAAGGGAATGCGTATGCAACAAACAACGAGCAAGGCAGCATCGAGGATGAATCTCACTGATCAGTGCTCGATCTCCTGGATTGGCATGCCGTCAGATTCAGAAATGTGATCGTATGGACCGGAGCTCACCTTGTACCTGTCCAGTATTTCACCGACTCTTTTGAACTCTGCCCCCGCAAAGGCGTCCAATATCTCCCTTGCATGCGTCTCTTGTTCCAAGATGGATCTGAAAGACTGTCGGTCAAGGACGGAAGCCTTCAACGCCGGACGGTCCATTGAGGCTAGAGAGCAAAGAGTAACATAGATGGCCAGATCGGATGCCGAAACGAACTGGGGGTAAATGCATCGATCTTTAGGTAAGCGGCTTCGGTTTGGAACTCCCACGGGCCGTAAACTAAGTTAAGGGTGGGGGGGATTGATACACACCTCTCCCAAGCATCCAACCAAGGATGCATCAATGCCGACAAGGATTCTAGCGGCCTGATCCGCTTCCCCGAGACCTAGGCAGGCCAGTCCGTTGGCAACTTTGAGCTTTGCTCGAATCTCATCCACTTGGCGTTTGGCTCCCCCATTTGCTGTTCCTCCGTTCGAATCTCCAGTTGCCACTGCTGTCGACGCCGAGCCATTTGCTGAGGCTCCTCCGCCCGCATTGGACGAAGCTGAACTTCCGCCAGCCCTGAATAGCGCCCCTATCGCATCTGCACCCGAGGTCGATCCGCCCCTGCTTGGAGGCACAATGTTCCCACTAGCACTAGAGAGCTTTCGACTGTTGGCGCTTGCGCTTGGAATGTATTGCTCAAGGACACCCTCGGCCTTGGAAATGAAGGTCAAGACGTTCGAGTAATTGCCGAGAAGAAGCGACACCTGGATCGTGTTGAGGCACATTTCGATCACATGCTCACTGGTGGAGCAGAAGTCTCTCGTCCTCGTGTAGCTCTTGAGAGACTCCTGCAAGTCTCCTGACGCTTTGAAGTGGTCCCCGAGGTCCCTGTGAGCCATCCTTATGCTTTCCTTGATCAGGTTGTTCTGATAGTTCCTCATCTCCAGCTCCAGCTTCTCCCTCTCGGCTCTGTTGTGAGAGTCGACCCTCTCGACCCATTCGGAATCAGACTGCTTTCGCTCGCTGGCAGGAATGAGCGAGTTGTTGGGATTGGTGTTGTGGATCGAGAGGGCTTGCTGATAGGTGGAGGTGTCTCTGGTCGTGGATTGGATCAAGTCGATGGCGGCCGCCGAACATGGCTTTCGCAGCTGAGGGCTATTGCGAGCAAGGAAGAGAAGGCGGTGTATGCGGGCGATTCCCTTGTAAGGTGCGCTAGTGAAGCATATGAGAAGGATTTTCGGCCAGTAGGAGGCAATTTTTCGGGAAAGAAAGTGGTGTTAGTAGCAAGCTCTAGATTGAATCCACGAGCGAGGATGGTCAGCTCACATATACGATTCCCAGTCAAAAGGGTCCGTCTCGGTCAGTGTCACCTGGTTCTGTGGATTTGAATGTGACGGGAGGCTCGAAACTTGCGGGGATTGGAATTGGCTGTCCTGTTGAAGGAGGTCGAAGCCGCCTTTGACAGACATTGTTGGAGGATGGAAAGACTGGTGCGTATGGCTGTATGACACGATTCGACTTCAGTTGTTGATGAGGATCGATGGAAAGGGTAGAGGGAAAGGTGGATAAACGCTGGTGGTCGTGGCACTGTTAAGGTGGAGGAGTGAGATCAGTATGGTTCGCTGAGAATGGCTGAAGAGGAAGGGAGAAAGTCCCACTACAATCATGAATGCTCCACCTTTTCTGAGCTTGCACTCACACTCTGCATTCACCCACTGTGGCCCGTGCTTGAAACAAGTCTATGTAATAAACTTTTCTCACCCGACATCTTTCATCGATCACTCTGCCACTCTCTCCACCTCAAAGAGAGAAAGAAAAAAAATTGAAGAAGGAAAACTTCATAGACCATCCATCCACCATCACCATCAGCCAAAGGTCTCACCCTCTCCGCCGACGGTATCTCCATCGACAACACTCTTTTTTTAAGATTTCCTTTTGCCAGCGCGAAGTAAACAAATCATGTCCGTCTATGACAGGAGAAGGGTCAACGCTCCAGAGAGTCACCCACCGATCTACTCCACCCAACCCAAAGCTTCCACCTCTGCTCGACGGCTTCACTCTTCCAACCATCGACCGGATGGCCGGCAACCCTCCCAGATCAGACCCATCTTCCTTCAGACGAACCTGATACCCCAGTCCAGTGGGAGCTGCTACATAGAAACCGGTAACCTCAAGATTGCCTGCGCCGTCTACGGCCCCAGGCAGGTTAAGGGAAGGCAGTATGCGGGCAAGGCCGAACTCAATGTTGAGCTGAGGTTTGCTCCTTTCAGTTCAAAGAGGAGGAGGAAGGCTGGAAAAGTAAGCACTTCTTCCCTTTAGTTCCAAAATCCAAACATGCTGCCTGCGGTGGCTGATCCGTTTCTCTGGTGTGCCAAATCGACCGTAATTTGTCCCCTTTCTCCTCCCAATCAATCCATTTCCAGGGCACCGAATCCCCCATCCTGTCGTCTCTCATCCATCAATCCTTGCTGCCATCACTTCGACTAGATCTCTTGCCCAAAGCATCCTTGGACGTTCATCTGACCGTGCTGGAATGCGACGCAACGGAGGAAGGCTGCATAGCGGCGGGGACCATAGCTGCCTCTACAGCGCTAGCTTGCGCCGGTATAGAAATGTATGGCCTCGTGGTCGGAGGGGTCGCCATCCTACCTAGAAAACCTTCCAGTACCCAGGAAACGACCGTTCAAAGTTCCAAAGCTGACTCGAAAGAATCCGCCGACCTTTTAATGGACCCAACGCTCGAGGATAGTAACCTACCGGACACAAAGCAAGGCACAAGGATTCTCCTTTGTTCTATGCCGGCTTTGGGAAGCACCACATGCCTGAGGATCACTTCAGGAACCGGTGGTGAGGACGTAGATCAAGTTGAGAAGGTGAGTTAGGATCGAATCCATCCTCGTGATCCTCAAGGACCTGTTCACATCACTAAAGATGGGCCCCAATACCTCCCCTGATGACTGACGATCGACGGACCTTGTTTCCCAACCCGCATCTCAAGGCTCTTGTGGTCCTTAACGCCTCCCTCAACGAAGTGCATGGAGTGGTGGCCAAGGCTGTGTCTGCAGATTTCGAAAGAAGACAGAGGGCTCACGCCGGAACCCTTGTGGAAGCGGCATGATCGATTTCTTGTATCGTTCTTGCACTGCCGAAACGATCAACGGAACGAGACTGCTCAGAACCTTGGAGTCGTTGACTTGATTTTGATTTTTCTCCTGTCAACAAGTAATGCCTTGCTTGAACAGCCTATCTCCACGCCCCTGCCCCCCTTTCCCATCCCCTTTCGTTGTGACTCACTGATCGCAAGATGTAACTCTGAAACGCAAAGGCCCTCAATCACAACGAAATTCCAAAAGCTCTTTGTGTCGATTCATTAAAAGAGTATGACGGTGTGTAAGCGGGGGTTTTGTTTTTGTTTTTGTTTTTTAAAAAAAATGGTCTTTGTTTTCTTCGCCTTCCGGTGGGGGTTTGCCTTCATCCTCACCTTTCCGTTCTAAGCAACCCCCCCTTTTCCCCCTTCCCCAGAGGACTTGGCTCGTGCAGACTTCGGAGCAAGTATCGCAGGCTGGACTCGAGGTCGGGCGGGGGCGTGACAGTTGTTTGAGCTCAAGGCATATATGCACTATGAATGTGCTTGTAAGCAGACGATTGGTCGGACCAGGACCGATAGTAGAGTGAAAGACATTGTTCCAGCCCCAGAAAATCCCCATCAAGGTTGTGTTTTTGGTATGGTCTTGGTTCCTACTCGATCTGCTTGCGAATTGGGTAAAGAAGTCCTCCTTCGCTTCAAGTCAGTTTGGAGGATGGGAGGGAGGTTGGGGGAGTGACAGGAGATTCCGTCTGTCATCACTGGCTTAAGGTATTCCTTTCTTTCCGAAACGGAATGGCCCGGACCACGGACGGACTGTGTTTGTTATGAATGCTCAGATCAAGCAAGGCTCAAGGCGCTGCGTTCGTTGCGACACTGTGACTTATCAAGCAAAACGGTGTTGAGCCTTCTTTTCCAACCCAACCCAACAGCCCCCTTCCCTTCCTCCCTTTAAACTATCTTTTACACCTTTCTCAAAAACAAGGAAAACGTTGTGTTTTACGCCCGTAAATTGCTGATGGAAGTTGCCCTTCCGAACCGCAAAGTGAAGAGGGGCTAAGATAGAAAAGAGAACATGCTTCATTATTAAGAACACGAAGATAAGAGAGTGGTAGAGGGGGGTAAACAAAGTTCTACAATAGAAAGAGGTGGAACGAAGGGGGGAGGCCTTTTTTTTGTTGTCTTTTGTGTGAGGGGTAATCCCATTCCTCCAAGCGGGGGTTGTAGGTGAAAGGAGGAGGGATGGGTGGGTTACTTCCATCACCCTTCCTTCCTTACTGGATATCATGTGTTTGTGGGAGAAGAATCTCGCTGCAATACCGTGTGTACAATGCCTCTTCCTATCTCTTCTTCTTTCCTTTCTCAGGCAAGGTGACCATTGCTTGTCAGGAGGAAGAACGTACTCTTGCTCCACAAGCTTCTTCTTCAAGCTGGCCTGAACTCGCCAGGCGGAGGTAGGAAAGCTCCTCCATTCAGATCTTTATACGGGGTGAATTGATAATCGGCAGTGTTCTCGAATGCAGTGTTACCCCACCAGTTGCCGTCAACGAAGGCACGGTTCTTGCCGTCAGGGAAGACGAGGCAGAAGAAGATGACGACAGCTGAGACGGCCGTTCCAGTATCGAGACCCGCGCCAAAGACGTAGTTGTACCTCGTCCACCAGCCATTCCTGTATCTCTTGATCATGTAGTTGAAGGTGAAACCGACCAGAGCCCAGGATGTGAAGTTGATACCGGTGGCTGGAGGTAACAAACCAGTGCCGGTGAAAAGGACGGGAGCGTTGACGAGCCTGATCCAAGACCTTGGCCATCTCCTGGCAGCAAGCCAAACGAATACTGGGAAAATGGCGCCGGCAAGGAAAGTCCAGAGCAGTTTGTTGTACTGCTTGCCAGCGGAGAAGAGCTTCGCTGGTCCAATGAGTCCCCAAATCTCGGATGCGGCACCGAAGACGATGATGTAGTTGCAAAAGAAATTGTCTTTCGCAGCCTTCGTGCAGACGTTTTTGATGTTGGAAAAGACCCAGTCCTGAACGCCAATGACGACAAAGCAAGAGAGGAAAATGGCAACACTTTGGGCTATGAACATGTCCTTTGGTGGAACCTTCATGTAGTGCCCAACCTTCATGTCGCTAATGAAAGAGAGACCTTGATAAACGGACATGTAGCAGAAGACCTTGAACATCATCATACCAGTTGGGGACCCTGGGCACATGTAGCCGATGATTAACTCGGAGATGACGTTTAGACCAACCTCTTGATTCGATACTGCAGTGACGACACCAACCGGAAGCATGAAGAAGGCTCCGATGATGATGGCGAGGATGAATGCCCATACCGGAAGACCCGTGTCCCAACCGGCCACGCATGCAATACCGAGACCAAAGCATATGACGAAGAGAATCCCGTACCAGAGCTTGGGCACCTCGGGGTACCTCTGCATCAGACGGGCATGGATGTCACGCTCCTCGTTGAGGCTGGTCTTGAACTGCCGAACGATCTCCTGACCATGGAAAAGAGCGGTATGGACGATGACACCGGTAATTGCAGCGAAGGAGAGCCCAAAGGATATGGCGTAGGTGATGGTGAAGTACTCTTCTGAGTAGGCGTTGTACGCTTCGGGGTCGAATTTGTGATCGGCGGTGGTAACGTTTGCAACTTGGTACGAATTGCCGAACCGATCATAGGTGCCCGATGCCGCGTATGGCAGGTACGCGGTGTTCCAGACGTTGTTGTAGTAGAGGATGGGCCCCAAGAAGACGTACATGATGATAAATCCTCCAAAGACGTTGGCCTGAGACCACCACGGCGTGTAGAGAGGGTTTCCGTTGTAGGTAACCTGGGTCCAGTCCAAGGTAAGAGGGATGAGTCCTAAGCCTTGCTGCGTACCCAACATCTGATTGAGGACGACGTTCTTGGGCGCGATGAGGCAAAACCAATTCCCGACGGACAGCATAAGGAAGATGAAGCCAGGGAAAAAATACCAAACGAACGAGCCCAAAAACACCCAAAGGAACATCCTGAAACGGGTCATGTGGCCTTCACCTGTGTTGATTTGGTTGTGTAGGGCAGACATCAAGGCCGTCGTTCCGAGGTTGGCGGGCCAGATCATCGAGGCTGGCCAGACAAGCCACCTTCTGCAGAAACCGGCCATGGAGAAGCCAATCATCTGGGATGAGATCGTTAGAAGTAAAATCCAACCAAAACCCCAGTCAAAATGGTAAATGACACGCTGGGCAGCTGCAACGTTGGTAGCATAAGCCCTCTGATAGGTAACATTCGACATGATGGTGATGATCGTGTGCTCCTTGACGTTGAAAGGACCCGGGTTAAGAGTGAAGCTTCCGAATCGAGTCTTGAAAACCCTCTCCGGTAAAATGGCAGCCATGAAGCAACCGATCGGGTAAGAGAGCAACTGGGCCACAAGGGCACCGATCGTCACGGTTGGGTACCTGTAACTGAGAAGCTGGTTGACACCTGGGATAACGATGGCGAAGAAAAGCCCGATGGTCCAAGCACGGAAAGTCATAACCGGCATGGTCGGATCGTCGACGTTGGATACGGCGGCCCGTACTTCAGGGTAAGGCGAGTCCTCTTCGAGCTCCTCCTCAAGCTTGACCTCGGCTTTGTAGTCGCCCTTCTCAAGCGCAGCCTCGACAGCATCAATTTTCTCGGTCTCCATGTTGGGGTCGTTCAGCCTGTGATCGACAAAATCGTGCCTTAGATTGTGCTCGACGTTGGCTTGGGTGACATAATTTTCCAGAACCGGGACTCCCTGGGAGTCATGGTCTTTACTGGAGCCATCCGGGTCAGTTGACGATGAGGAAGATATCCTCGCATTCTCAATTTCGGCGACTGTGGATTAGTGAAATGGGGATTGTTGAGGATAATCGATGGTGAAAAAAATGGGAAAGATGGCCCGAGTCGTTCCGTGGTGAAGAGGGACGAGAGTGAAGGTGAGGTGGGAAGTATGAAACGGTTAAAAAAAAAAAAATGTTTGTCAATAAACGCCCCAAGGCGGCGGTAGGGGGAGGAGAAGAGAACCTAATCTTTGGGCCGGTAGCTAGCGCCCAAGCGCGCGCTTGAGGGAACTCAAAAACGATAAACCGAGTGGGGCGCAAGCGTGCTATTAGGAAGAGGCTGTCTCCACATTTTCAGCTGCAACGGTCTCTACCCTTTTCCTAGCGACTAGATGCGCGAAGGCCGGCACATCAAATGAGCTACATCTGGTACGACGCTGTGTTTCCCTCTCGATCTATGCAACATACTCGGATGTGTTGATCAATTTTCTCTTTTCGATTCGGGTGAAAGAGACACGAAAAAAAGAAAGAAAAAGGATGCAAAAAAAGGAAGGCGAGGAGGGGTTTTGCCGTCTACGCCCATCTTCAAAGAGAAAAAGACTTACCAGCCATGGTTTTTCGGAGAATCTGAACCACCTGAATGAGGTTGAAAAAGGGGATGTGTAGAGCTTGAGTAACCAGTTGAAACCTACTGAAAGGGGCCTGGTGAAATTGTCTTGCTGATGCCTCGTCTCCGACTTAACTGAGGCTCGAGAAAGTAGATTTGGCGGACAAGGGAAGGGAGAAAGGGAGGAGAGGAGGAAAGGTAGGTGGGGGAGGGGAGCGAGGGGAAAGGAGGAGGGGAGGGGTGGAAAAGGAAGGTGTGGGGTGACAACAAGGCAGGAATCAAAGAGCTATCTGGAGAGCGGAGTGAAGAAGGGCTAATATATATGAGATCGTGTGTCCCTGACTCGTTCCACGAAGTTTTCGACTCGCTCCTCCTCCAAGCTTGAGACTAAAGTTCGCAGGGTAGAAGGGGGGAGGGGAGGAGGCAAATCGACGGCCGGATGAGGGAAGAACGAAGAGATTAATCCTGCTACTTTGATTCTAGATGCTGATCAAGTGTCACTGGTCGGTACCTTTAGCCGAGTGAGCCTTCAAGCTAGAGTGAGTGATGATAGGCTTTGGATTCACTCTCTTCGATTTGGTAATTCAAGCCTGGATATCTGGGTTGGCTTTGCCACTCATCGTCTCCATCCCTCTTCCCCTTCTCCCTTCCTAGTGTGGCTACGGTGAGGGGGGGGGGGGGGGGGGGGGGGGTTCAGAGCACGAGGAACCAGAGGCGAGGTGGATGAACAACGATGATGGATTCGCCACTGTTGAAATGCTTCTACGGATGCATTGCGACAAAGTAGGATCGTGTGATTCACACGATCTGCTACTTGCAACCTCTCACTCCCATTTTCCCTCACGTCAAAGACGATTCGTGATTCCAATTGTGCCTGCTCCGTATGCCATGAAGAAACAGTTGAGTGGGCATATGCACCACGAATCTCAATCGGAGAATCAATCTACTTGGGTCGAGCCTTGAGAGGAAGAAGCTCTACCGACTTCCGAAGCAAGCCCAGGGTTTGAAGAGCTGGAAATCGGAGGTAAGCTTTTGGTTCATGTGTCCTCCTCCCGCTCTGCCTCTTCCTCTGCCTCTGTCTCCCTTTCTGCATTTTTGGTACTCTCACATCGCAACTCGTTCGTCCTTCTCCGACCTTGCGCCATCCTGGCCTCACCCTTTTTTCTCCTCCTCTCTCTCTCTCTCCCTTCCCTCCAATCATTCTTTTTCTTCATTTCGTTCTCTTGAATCCTATTTGCTTTACTTAGCTTTTTTATCCATTTTTGGACGAGTGGGGCGATGGCGGATGGATGATAGAGGAGACGGAGGTGGGAGGGGAAGGGGAAGGGGAAGAGAAAGAGGGCGCGCGTGAGGGAAGGGAGGGAGGGAAGTTGATTCATTTGCGTGCATGAAAGCGCATGAAAGTGCACAAGAGGTGGATGGATGACCCCCTTCCTATCTCGTCTCCCATAAAGTGAAGAAGTTGTCTGCCGAGAATGAATTATCCCAACTGTGTGTTAGGCACGATTCGACCCGCCCTTATCACCTTTATTTTCGAAAGTCACAAAACTACTACTAAACGGAGAGACGAGTTAGTTGCGTACGGATCACTCTGATAGTCGTGCGTTAGTATACACCTCAATTCAGGCACTTGGGATGGCATGAAGCATCGTTATTGAACAAAAGCGCTTGGTAGAGAGGTGAAGACCGCAGATTTAGAGAGCTCTTCTTAATGTTGGTCTCACGCCGTAAACCAGCTTTTGGTCACCCAAGGAACACCTTGAGCCGAAAAAGAAAGAAGACAACATGGAAAGGATTTCCCTCGTGATGCGCTGTCAAGCCTCTCACCTTTACTTGGTTGGATTCATGTGATTCTTTTTTGCTCTACCTTGAAAAGCTTCTCATACTCCTCCTTTTGTGAGGCAACCAATCCTATCTCAAGCCAGGCCATCACCCTTAGACGAACTTTGCACACTTTACAGGCTCAAGGAAGAAGAAAGAATAATAATTTTGGGGAGATGTGGGAAGTGAACACGAAGAAGTATGGGTGTACACACAGTTAAACATAAATAGAGCTGGGAGGTTTGTTAAGCACCTGACCGTAAGTGAGACTGTTCCAAGCAGGACCAGTTTTTAGAGTTTCCAAAAGCGGGTTAGAGTGGGGTTGTGGACTCTTTAAAAACAAAAGCCAGAGGGACCGAGGCTCTTTCATTCTGTGAGTGATAAGCAACTGTTCCATCCGCCATCCTCTTTCCGCCAAGCTCCAACGTTATCCGGCATTTGCGCTGTGGTAGGGAATCTGATGATGGGAATCAGGGCGGGTCCGACTCACGAGACCAACCTCCTGTTTCGACCTCTTTGCTCAACCGGCTTTGCTTGTGGATAATATTCTTGCTTCGACGGACTTGAAAGTCGACCTATGTCATCTTGGAGTCGAGATCCGAAACGCAGGGACAGACAGGTCAAGGCTAGAGTGAAAAATCCGAAATGTCGCCTTACAACTAGTCTGTTGCACGTCTGACACTTTTCATGTTTGCTCAAAGGGGGAAGGAGAGGGGGCGCAATTAAAGAGGTGGTTTAGAGTCACGACCTTTTCGAGTTGTGGATATCCGAGAAAGGCTAATAATTGTAATCCATAATTGTAATCCATGAGGATGCAAACCGCAAACCCGTCTCAAGCTCGCAGCAGGGAAAGCGAATGCCCACATTCAGAGGGGATGACATTTTATATCAACCGCACGCTCGGGCGGAGGAGAGGTGGGGGGGGGGGGGGGGAAGGGTGGGAAGGCAACTCGAGAAGCTGAGAGGATGAATGTGCTGGGAGCTCGAGCGCATTGGGTGATTACTATCGATGATACATTTTTTTTTACCCCGCTCACCGCCGGGGTGTCGGGATGAGAGTCTTGGTCATTTCAGCGAAATTTCCATTTTCGGACGGAATCGTAGAAAG
>KZ820427.1:0-11264 GCA_003144235.1 Violaceomyces palustris
AGGACTCACCCATACATACACACACACTCTCTCTCTTATCGTGAAGCACAACCTGTTGCGACCTCAAAGTGTAGAAGGACCCCCCTCCCCCCCTTCCTTCCCTACAAAAAGAAGGGCAAACGCTTTCGGTTCTCTTTTCTCCCCCTTTCCCACGCCTTCCTCTTTCTCCCCATCATCGCCATAACGACGAAACTAAGATCTCCTCAAACCCGAACCCCCCCCCCCCCCCCATATCAGCCGACGAAGAAAGAAAAAGGGGGGAAAGGAGAAAGAAAGAAGAGAGGGGACCAGAAAAAATTGTAGTTCTCGAACAGCTTCGACGGAATCGATCAGGACTTGGACTTCCGAGAAGGACCTTGCCAAATATTCCCCCCCCCCACTTTCTCACCACCCGCAATCCCCCTCGTTGAGATCCTCCAAAGCTTATAGGTCAGGATCAAAAGAAAAAGAAACCACACACACACGATCATGCCCACCCCCCGCCTCAACCCTTACCCTTCCATCCTCGACCTCATCTCGATTCGAACGAGGATCGGCAAGTCCTCCAAAAGCCTTGGAAATCCCCTGGTCTCCTCCTCCTCCGATTCGATCCCCCCTCGGCGTGGGAGTGACGCCAACCTCGCTTCCAGGTTCTCGGAGGACTCGTCGGATTCCGACGACGTGGATGTCCCTCCCCAGCCCTTGATGCCCTCGACCACCTCGAGGAGCGTCAGGAGGTTCACGAGCTACTTTGATCTGATGGTGGGTTCACTTTCACCCTCTCATCTTGCCATTTTTTTGGGGGGGAGGAAGGAGGAACCACCTCAGTCCGACAAGATCCAACTGACTGGGGATAATGTAACCTTGCTTCCGCATCGTTCTTTTCCGTATGTCCTCCCTCTCTCCCTTTCCCATCCCACAGTCAAAGACAGAGCAACCCCTTTCCTCAACCACCGTCCGTCGAGTCTCTTCGACCTCCGGATTGCGGGACGAAGCGAGGTTGAAGGAGAAGAGGCAGACCGTCTCGAGACTCGCCTCAGCTCTCAAAGGAGGAGGTCGGTCCCTCGATTCACCGGATCTTGCCAAGTCGATCTTCCCATCCCTCTCCCTGGCCGAAAAGTTGGGTCTGGTGGTCGTCGGTAGGAGCGAGTCTTCGGTCTCGAACTTGGACCTCCAACTCCGGAGGATCCGACCCGATCGTGACGACCTCGACCTCGACCCCACCTCTTCTTCACCGAACCGCTCTCCCGACTCGTCGTCAACAAGTCATCTCGTCCCATCCACTCCACCTCCCATCAAGCAGAGTTGGAGCGACTCGGAGCAACTCGGAAGGAGACCTTCCAAACCTGGTCCTTCCTCCTCGGTGGTGACCGACGAGGGTTGGACGAGGACCCAAAGTTCCCCGGGATCCCCCTCGGAGAGGTACTCTTTCCTGGACCTTTCCATCTCTTTGGAAGGATCCTTCTGGTACGGATCCGAGCGCGAGTTGGGATCCCCTCCTCGACGTTGCGAGCAAGCAAAGGGGGTCGTCAAACCTCGATTCTACCATGCAAGAGTGGATCCCAGGCAGGACGGTAAGGCTCCTACCACCATGACCATGATGATGGACGAGGAGGTTCATCGAGACCCCACTCCTTGGTCGGATGACGAGGACGCTTCGTTCGATTCGAGCAAGGGTTGGGGTGGACTCATGACTCCCTTCCCATCCGGTCCAGCCAGGAGTCGTCGGAGTCCTTCCGATCGTAAAGGGAACTTCCCTCCGAACGCGAGGAGGAATTGTAGCACCCCTCTAGGTTCGACTGTTTCGAGTGATGAGGATAGCTTCGACCTTCACCCTCGAAGGATCTTCGAAACCATCCAAGCTGAAACCTCATCGTCACCTCCGTACTCCTCCCCCAACTTCGACCAGACCTCCATCTCACCTCTCTTTCCACTCGAATCCTTTGGCCTTCCCCACCACCCCTCCCCCCATCCAAACTTCGAGGAAAGACTAGAGTTTGGAAGCTGGGAAAAAAAAAATCCGTCGAAAGGACCCCGCTCGCCCCTTCTCGGGGGGACGATAAAAAGTGAGGGGAAAGAATAAATGCCAGCTGCTACGATAAGATATGTGAGAATAAGGAAAAAGAGGAGGGGGGGGGGGGGGATGCCGCGAGAGCCTTTTTTTTGTAAGCATTGGGGGTTATTAAAAGCGGAAGGAGGGGGGGAAGGGGGGAGTGGACTTTTTTTTTTCCTTTTTAGTTTATGAATTTCCACGTGGAACTTCCTCTTTTTTTTACGATGGAGAGGGAGGAGATGCGTAGATGGAGAAGAGGGAAGGAGAGGAAGCGTGGATGAGGTGAGCGGGATGTGGGTCGAAAAGCAGAGGCAAAGCGAAAGCGATCGGGAAAGGGGAAGGACGGCGCAGCGGAAGGGAGAGGAGGGGAGCGACGGTGGATGGAGAGCGGCAAGACCTTGGGGACAAGGGCAAAATCATGAACCCTCAGGAGGGGTAACGAAATTTCTTCCACTTTTTCTCCCCCACTTCCACAATATCCACTATCCTTCTGGGGCCGTCCTCGTCCTCTCTTTAAACATTGCTTTCTTTCATCCCATTTCATGTATCTTTCCTTACTTTTGACTCTGTAAACCTTCCTGAGCGGATCTAGCGCCTTCTCGCTCCTTTCAAGACATCCTGATTCCGCCCCCGTGACCGCCGCCCATGCCGTTTCCACCCACTCCGACCCCGACCCCGACGCCGCCGCCACCGCCGCCGCCGTTACCGAATTGTCCGAAATCCTCGCCGTTCAGGAAACTGAAATCGAACTCTAGCTCGCCAGAGTTCGAAGGTCCGTTCGCTCCTCCGACACCGCCGCCACCCAAAAAGCCCGCCGAGTGGTTCGAGCCCGGCCCCGAGCCTAGGAAGCTGGCATCGAAAGGAAGGTTGTGGCCTAGCTGCGGCTGCTGCGGCTGTTGCGGCAGCTGTGATTGTTGGTGCTGGGCACTTCCAGGATGGTGGGCTGGTGGAATGTGGCCATTCGGACCGGGAACCTGTGACATGTTCGGGTGGTGCTGCTGCCGTTGCGGCTGATGCTGATGCTGATGCTGATGTTGATGCTGAGGAGGTTGGGGCGCCTGGTGAGGATGAGAGTTCTGCTGAGCAACGCTCTGAGCGTGCATATGCTGGGCATGGGCCTGAGCCTGGCCACCACCGGGCATCCCCGCGTTGCCGAATTGGCCGTGCATTTGTTGGGATTGCTGCGGACCCTTGACCTGTGCCTGTTGCATGGCTTGCCAGTGAAGCTGCGCTGCTTGGTTTTGGCCCGGCGGACCCGGGGCGGGACCCTGAGAAGGGGATGGTGGTGGACCCATGGACGCGCTGGAGGCATCCACGACAGTTCCCTGAGGTTGCTGTTGGGACATGCGCCCTTGCAGTCTCCGCAGCTGCTGGATCTGGGCCAGGTTGGCGCTTTCACCCCTACCCTGCTGCAGACTCTGGATCTGCTGGGAGATCTGTGTCTGGGCGTGACTGGCGGCGGCGTTGAAGGCGTGCGCACTCTGAGGCGACACATGTGTCGAGCCGCCTCCTTGCTGTGGGCCAGCAGCCGAGTTGGGTGTCATGCCGTTGAAACCCTCCTGGCTCCTTTGTTGCTGCTGTTGCTGTTGCTGCTGCATCTGCTGCTGCTGGAACTGCTGCTGCATCATGCTTTGCTGCTGCAACCTTCGAGCGAGCTGCTGCTGCTCCTCAAAGTCCTGCATTTGAGCAGCCGGATCGCTGGGCCGATTGCCTCCGGCAGGTATCGAGGATGCCGACATGGGCCCGCTCATCGGCCTCGGCCCGCCATTCGGGATCTGCAGCTCCATGGACGCCCTCCTCTTCTTTCTTGCCGGGTCACCCGGGCTCGACAGTTCGTGCGGGTTGGCTTGCCTCTGCTGTTGGGGCATGCTGCCAGAGCTGGGACCTCCCATCTGCTGCCCAAACGCTTGTTGCATGTGAGGCTGGTTGTTCTGCTGAGGCCCCGACATGTGCCCGGGCTGCTGGTGAGGACCCTCGCCACCGCTCATGATTCGGCCTTGCTGCAGTCCGTGCAACTGAGCCATCTTGATCTGGGCATCGTTCTGGGCCATTTGCATCCGCTTCACCCTCATGGCCAGAGCGTTCTTCTCGTCAGCCGAGAGTGATTCGAAAGACCGCCCGCCCAAGTTCATCATCTGCATGCACTGAGAGATGAGGGCGGCGCTCGCTGGCCGAGCCAGCCCCAAAAGGTTGCTAGGATCCACGTTTGAGCCTCCTTGCTGGGCCACAATTCCGTTGGGCTGAGGTGCTCCAGGGCCATGCCCTTGCTGGAATTGCTGCTGATGGGGGATTGGACTATGCTGCGGTAGGCCTTGCGGCTGCGCTTGAGCGTGAGCTTGCCCAGCTTGTTGTTGTTGTTGTTGTTGTTGTTGTTGCTGCTGCTGCTGCTGCTGCTGCATCTTGAGCATGTTTTGCATCTGTGGGTTGTTGCGGTCCAGGTGTTGCTGAGACGCATGCTGCAGTTGCGTCGGCGGCTGATCACCACCCCTGCTCTGGTGCTGCTGTTGCTGAAGCGGATCCGAGCTGGACGGGCCAGACGGCTGACCTTGAGGCTGCTGGCCCTGCGGCAGGCCGTGGAGTTGCTGCTGGCTTGTCGAAGCTTGGTTCGGACCATGGATCCCGATCGCGGAGCCTCTCCCCTGCTTCTGGCCGTCGCTTGCCACGCGCTGCATGGGGCTCTGTCCAAGGGTGGGGCCCTGCTGCATCGGAAGGCCCGAAGCCTGCATGCCTGGGCTGGTGTGATGCATCTGATGGGGGAGCTGCGAGGGAGCGCTGGCCCTCTTGACCTGCGACGAGTTGGCTGCCGGGCCCCCCAGCTGCGCAGGGTGGTTCAGCCCGAGGTGCTGTTGCAGCTGCTGCTGATGATGTTGCTGCTGGCCCAGCCTCTGCGACATCAGATTCCGCTGCTGCATCTGCTGCTGCTGCAAGGCGAGAGCCTTCTTCGCTTCCTGGCTGTGGACGTAGGCGTGAGCCTGGGAGCGTGCGACAGACTCATCGTCCGGTTCGAGGGATCTGGCTGTGAAAATGTCCCAAAACACTGTCCACCACCTTGGAACCGCGAGGGATCGAGACGGAAGAGGGTTGGACAGTAGGATTGGGGAAGGAAGAGGATGATGAAAAGTAGTACTGTGAGCATGAACCTGGTCGGCAACCGCGTGGAGCCGTGGCAAAGGGAGAGGGACCCACTCGAACAAGAGCCCCTGAGGGGCATCTATAGGAACCTGTTGGTCTGGCGGCACTCCGGCCTCGGATGTGAATGCCTGGGCGGCATGGTGGAAATTCCTCTTTTGGCAGTAGTCCCAAATGTAAATGTGAAGCCTGAGGGTGTGGGGGGGGGGGGGGGGAAAGGGTAGAGAGTGAGCAGAACGCGCCCGTTTTATTCCCGCAGATGTGGGTCGGAGGTCATTCGACTTCAGCATACAAGCACTGTAGAGGGGCATTCAAGGTCTTGCGATAGAGATGCGTTCGCGTGATGGTTGGGACACTGAGTAGGAGAGGGGACCAACTCACATCCTGTCGCCTTCCCACGCCGGCGGGGCTGGTTGCGATAAAGGTGACTTTGACTGGGTCAGAGCCATGGCTTACGATGAAGGCAGCATGCGCTACGCCTGGGACGTGTACTGCGAAGGATGGAGAGCACGGAACGGGTCTCGAAGGGCAAGAGATATCCTCAGGCAGGGCGAGTTGCGACGTTCTGTCCAGAAAGAACCGGTGTGATCGAGAAGGGAAGGGGGAGGGGGGGTCCAATCGGAGGGGAAGGGCAAAGAAGAAAGCAAAGAGAAGATTGGGTGAGAAGGCGTAAGAGAAGGCGATGGAGCTGTCCTCCAGCGAGGGACAGGTCGAATGGACACGAACAGGGTGGTTGGATGAGAAGGAGAAGCTGGGTTCGAGTCGTCTCTCCCCACTCGTCTGGAAGCTGAGCTGGAGATGTTGGGCCTCTGCCAAGAGGTTTGGACAAGGGGGAGGAGGCGAGGAGGTCCTTTTGCCTCCGAGCTCCGATCTCCTACTCTGGATTTCAATCGTCCTTGGTATCGGTGCTATCCCTTCTCCCTCCTCGGTGGTCGCTGAGGATGGAACGAGTCTGCTTGTACCTGTTCCGATCGAGATCGCGGAAGAATCGATCCTGGATCCGTAACGAAAGGGGTCCGTGATGATCTAGCTTGTTGAGGTTGACGAACGAACGGTCGCAGGGGAGAGGGAGGGAAAAGGTTGTCGAAGAGCCTGGCAAGGGGTTTCAGCCGATGGGGCAAGTTGCGATTTTCGATGTGGTTGAGACGAGCCAAAAGAAAAAGAAGGAAAGTGCTGTCGTAAAATTGGAAAACCAGGCCAAGTTCAAGAGCTGGGCCGTACTCTCTCCGTCCCTCTGTCTGGACGACTCTCTGTCTCTCTTTGCTTTGGAAGGGGAGAAGATGAAAGGGACGACGAAGAAAAGGGTATGGGTTCCGACGCGGTATGGTAGGGGTTTGGTTGGTTGGGGGTGGTAGTGATGCGTGCGTGCTCTTGGGTAGGTTTGAATGAGGGGTTGAACGTGAGCGAATGTGAGCGAGCGCTGGTGGTGGATGTGTTCGGTTGTGCGTTCGAGTGGGTGAGGGAGTGAGTGAACGAGCCAAGAAAGAGGGTTGGTTGTAGTCCGTACAGACACGAGAAGTATGTGTTTGAGTGTGGTGTACGAAACAAAAAAAAAAAAAAAAAAAAAAACAAAACAAAAACAAAAAAGGAGGACTCTTGTTTCGCCCTTTCGCCGGGATGGGATGGGAAGGGGGAAGGGTGAAGAAGAGGTGGGAAAAGGGCGGAGAAAAGGACTTGAATCCAAAGTGTCAAAAAGCTCCCAGGGAGCTTCCGCTTGCTTGCCCTTGCGATGTTCAGATCCCCTTCCTTTCGTCCCTCTCCCTCTCCCTTTCCCTTTTCACCTGGATCGAATTCGGGTTGAAAGGGACAAGAAGAAGTAGAGGAGGAGGAGAGGGTGCGAGTGAGGATGGAAATGAAAAGGAAAAAGAAAAACAGTCACCAGTCACCACGAAATGAATCAAGGGATCATGAACGGGTGCGAGCCAACAAGCGAGCGGGAGGAGGGAGGGAGGGGGGAAGTGAAACCGAAAGGTGAAGGGCCAACACGGAGAGCGAGGCAAGTTGGGCATCAGAGAGGGGGGGGGGGGAGAGAGGGCAGAGAAGGGCAGAGATGGGCACAGGCAGAGGAAGCAGCAGCGAGAGAGGGAGAGGGAGAGAGAAAGAGGAGCTGACCGGCCAAGGGAGAGTAGGGTAACATCATGCACACTATTGAGGACCCGTCACAAGTGACACAGAGTCGGGGGAGAGGGGAGGGGAGGAGAACAGACACTGCGGAGAGAGAGAGAGAGGGAGGGAGGGAGGGGGAGAGGAGGGGACGGAGACAGGATGGTGATGATTCATTCGAATTCAATGGGAGGAAGGTCACTGTGCGCACGTCGCAGGGTTCGAAAGGGAGAAATTGGCCGAAGGGGTTTTGAATCTTGATTGTACAATTCATCATTGCGATCCTCATCTTTTGGCACCGATCCTCTCGAGGGAGCCACCCGTTCCCCCCTCCTAAATGATGTTGGAGGGGGAGCGCACCCAAACGCATTCGCTTCATCTCCATGCAGGCAGGCCGATTAGCAAAGCGAGCAGATCCCAGTCAGTCCGAGGGAGGGAGGGGAGGGAAGGGGAGGGGGTTTGCGCTCAAGCGTCACGGGTTGAAAGGTTGAAAAGGGCATGTTTTCTGAAATGCACGCACGCGGGTGGACCACCAACGAAACTTGACCCACTCACGACTGACTGCCTCTGCCTGCCTGCACTTTCGGTGCAAGTGTGTGCACACGCGCGTTTGCGTGCAGTGCATCGCATTCACAAGCACACTCTCACCACCCTTGACTGTATCGACTTTGAGCCTCGTTATCGCGGAGCCTCTCTTGAGTCTTGGGTTGGGTCAAAGTACGCACGTAACCAGCTGATCCCTTCCAACCTCTGTGAATGGGAGGGAGAAACGGGACGAAGAGGGGAAACGGGAGTAGGGAGGGGGGGGGGGGGGTGGAAGAGAGAGAGAGTGAAAGAGAGAGAGAGTGAGGGTAGGGAGGTGGTCGGATCAAAGTGGATCCCAAGAGAGACTGCACTCACTGTGACTACCCTTGCTTCTCTTTGATTCGGTGGTTCGCTCCGCCTTTTGGCTTGAACCGTGCCATCGAGGTGGGTCGTCGCCATCCGCAACGATTCCATGGTCCAAGGGGGGATGATCTATGCTCTACAGTGGTCACTCGCACTTCTCGATGAACTGTTCAGTGCAGTCGCATTCATGAGCAGTCAGTCACGAGTGTGATACGCAACACTTGTGACGGTGACTTTGTAACACTGCTCTCTCTCTCTCTCTCTCTCTCTCTCTCTCTCTCTCTCTCTCTCTCTCTCTCTGAGACTGCACCTTCCTACTTGCTGATGGGTGCGCGCCCCCTCCTCATCCGATCGGTTGAATCTTGTCGTCGACCTGAAATCGTGGATCCGACGATTCCACCTTTCGAACTCCATTTTGTAGGCGAGAGGGGGGAACAGGCCGAAGGAAACCAAATCGAGGAGATCGAATCCTAACTCTGCCTTTGATTTCACTTCTTTTGGATCTGTTTTCATTCCTTGTCTTCTCTTTTCTTCATTCGCTCGTTTTTAATTTCCATTTATCTATTTTTTACCCGACCCACTCTCGATCGACCCGGCCGGGGCGTGCCTTGCTTTGAAAACTGCCAGTCATGCAGGACCTGCACTGGTGATTGTGTGCTCTCCTGGTATCTTCACTCCGTAACACTCATGACTGGGCTCCCTTCCGTCCCAACCCCCCCCCCCCCCCCCCCCCCCCCCTCTCCCTTTGGTCCTCCGCCCAATCCTTGGCCAAAGCCGCGAAAACCAAATGAAACACCAGAGAGAGTGGGGGCTTCACAACGGTCCACCCAGTGGAGGAGGGGGTTACTATGGGCGGAAGATTGAGCGAGCGGATATCCTCTTGCTTTGCTCACTGTCTCGCTTCCTCTTCTCTTTCTCTTGCTCGAAAGGAAAAAAAATAAAATAGAATCAAAATGAAGCCCACGATTTCCACCTGCCTTCCCACTCTCCAGTCTCCACTCGTCTTCCTTTTCCTTTTCCTTTTCCTTTTCCTTTCCCTTTCCCTTTCTTTTTATTTTCCTTTTTTCTTTGAACTCAAACATGGCCCGAGCATCGTGGTCGCCTGGCGCGCGCTCGAATGTCGATTCGATACGACCTCTCACTGCTTTCGTCCCTGAGGGAGGATCCTCTGCCGCCCGGCGATCCTGTCAGTTCCCAACTTGGTTGGAAAGGGGGGAGGAAGAGAGGGGAAGAGAGAGGGGAGGGGTGATCAGCGATGGTACGTGTTCCGACTGTGGCGAAGCGGCTGATCCCTCATGATTGTATGTCCACAGGGACGGGTTAGGGAAAAAATGAAGGAAAGAGAGAGAGGGTGGAAAGGGTCCTGACCCCCATCCAAACTGGAGTGGTGACTGCAAGGCGAAAGGGGGAGGTGGCAGTTCAAGTCGGAAGGAAATAGAGGATGTCAGTGGACGAAGGCGGGAACCCCAAGGTTTCCCCAACAAGAAGCTCAAAAACTCTTCCCTCAGGATCGGAACGAGTTTTCTTCGAAAATCCAAGGCGGGCCCGACCTTCATCAAGCTTTACCATCCCATAGCCCACTTGCCGCCGCTCAGTTCAGTCGTGGTGGATTCCAACCACCACGCTACTCAAACCACCCACGTAGTTTGGCGGGAGCCACGTCTGGAGGAGACAGGTCGACGACGATCAGGGAGGGAAAGGATGCGAGTTCGACCAAGGACTGGGCAAGGAGAAGGGAGAAAAGAGAAGGAGGGGAAAAGAGAAAAAGAGGAAGCGTTCTTTATCGTCTCGAGTTGAGTTCCTGAGCTTCCATTTCTTCTCCTTCTCCTTCTCCTTCTTCTTCTTGGTAGAGTTCATCAGCCTGCATCGTTTTGATGATTCAGGACTCGAACCCTTGTTCGTCCGGTACATTCAGTGCAGGCGGTAACATGCCTCACGCGGGGGGGGGGGAGTGGGCGCATCGCACCCACACTCAGGGACGAACGCGAGAGAGGGAGAGAGAGAAAGAGAGAGACAGGGAAAGGGAGCGGGAGAAATAATCGAGTGAATCCATCATGAATGTTCCCGTTCAGTGATCGTGAGCCAGAAAACCAACCAACGCCCTCTGCAGGAAGGGGCAGGGAATCGGACTTTGCTGGATCAGGGTCCTCCCCGCCGCCTCCCGATCTTGAAACCTTTCTTCCCCTTTCCTGAACCTACCGCTCCAATTCACCACTCAAGGGGATTGGGAGGAGGGCAAGCCTGTAGTCCACTACTACCTTTGTCCACAGTAGGTTGAGTGGGTATCGCTCAACTTGGGTTCCCCTTCCCCTTCCCCTTCCCCCCTTTCCCTTTCCCCCCCCCCCCCACGTGTCGTTTTCGCCTCCCCCTCCCTTCCACTCACCCGATTCCGCGGCTCACCTGATCTGTCTCGTGCGACTTCCGTCGTCCCCAGGGAAGGGTTGAGATGGGAGGTGGGAGGAGGTGGGAATGCATAGAAGCGCTTGGGTGGTCCGAACGCGCGCGCGTCCCCTTGGAAAGCGGATCCACTTCCACACTCTAAGTGTGCTATTCCGTTCCCCCCCCCCCCCAACCCCACTTCGTATTTCCTCTCGAGTGGGGGGGAGAAAAGGGAAAAGAAAGAAAGAAAAGAGCTGCTCGACCCTCCAGCCCACTTCCTCAGGGTTTCCTCGGACGATGGCTCTCTAGTCCATTCGTGGGCATCCCCAACTTGACAAGGAAGGAGAAGGGAGCCCATCCATCAGACTCTCACACCCTTGGCGGACTCTGAAAGAACTTGGAAACTCTTTCCACCTACATTACGTACATACAGTACCTCTTTAGAGCGATCGCTTCTTTTTTTTCATTTCGAATCCACATGCATGAGGGGTAAGGTGATGGACCCCTTTTTCTTTTTCCCTTTTGGGAGAGAGCTAGGGTAGGGTCGAAAGCCACCTCCTCTGTGGTGTTTCGTGCGCGCTTCAAGGCCCGGGGAGATCCCCTTCCCCCCCTTTATCAATCCACCTTGGACACCAACCTCGTCAGCGGAGAAGAGAGAGGGGTTCTCTCTCTTATCGAGCGGGAAACCCCACCAAGCAAGCGAGGGAGGGGGCGGGGGGGGGGGGGGGGGGGG
>KZ820428.1:0-11210 GCA_003144235.1 Violaceomyces palustris
GGGGGGGGGGGGGGCAAATCGATCCTCACGATCCTGATGAAAAGATGCCTTGGACCTGCTCCTGGATCGAATGTTCTCCACCATGACCTTGGAAGCGACCTCGGCATGATTCCTGGAAGGTTTGAAGGATCCCAACCTGGCCTCCCAGTTCACCAACCTCTGATGGAACATTTCCACGTCCCTCCTCATCTCCTCCTGGCTCTTTGCCGAAGACGAGAGAGTTTCGGTGGTGTTCGAAGTGGAAGTTTTGAAAAAGCTCTCCAGTTGACCGATCTCCAATCTGACCTTCTCGGTCTCTCTTCGTTCCTCCAGGTCTTGGATCACGATCTCGGGGTAGTAAGGGTTGTTGTTCATCGCCTCTTGGTGATCCTTGACGTTGCTCTGACTCGTTGGAGATGGCTCCTCTTCGAAACCTCCTCCTCGAGCTTTGCCGTTCGTCCTTCTCTTCTTCCTTGAATTCGAACCCGTCCCTCCCTCTTCCTCCTCTTCCTCCTCTCCCTGTTGACCCAAAGCCGAATCGAGAAGGGATTGGGAATGGACGTTGAACCTCCTCATGAGGGGCAAGGTCCTCCTTTCCGCTCCCGCTCTCATGGTCCAATCCTTCTCATTCCCCGTCTCCTGATGATCCTCTTCGGTGGCACCCAGATCAAGGAGACGATTGCGAGCTACGTGATGTTGCCTGGATTCCAACCCATCATCCTCCTCCTCCAGGTAGGCGTCCAGGATAGGATCGTCCTGCATGGTGTGTTGAGAAGCCGTCGACCTGGCGGAGGTCCTCAACCTGTGGTAAAGCTTGGATTGGAAGTACCTCGTCCAGAAGCTAGCCTCGTCCAACTTTTCCGGAACGTTCTCCTCGTAAGCCCTGGCTACGACCGGGTACTGTTCGAACATGTCCCTGATCAGTTGAGGGGTGATGCTGAGCTTCATCTCGCCCGCCTCGTTGGGCGTCGGTTTAGGATCGGCCAACATGGCGTTCCTACCTTTCCTCTGATCCTGTCTGGCCCTCTCGGCTCGGATCATGGCCTTCCTCTGAGGGTGAGACCAGAATTCCGAGTCGGGCATCGAACCTCCGCCTACGACGTCCTTGTGAAGGGACAGGAGGGAAGGGTTGCTCTTCAGAACCATCACCCTCAGCTCGATCTCCGACTTTGCAGGTGGGACGGTCGCCCTCGGAGTTGGGGAAGGTCTGGTCGAGTTGGAACGACTGTTGCCGTTGGAATCCTTCTCCCCCTGCCGCTTGCTGACAGAGTTGGAAGGAGGAGTTGGAGTGGAAGTTTTGGAACGATCGATCGTCATCGTCGTCGTCGTCGTCTTCGAGTTGGACGGCGAGGAAGAAGGAGCGACGGCAGCGGAAGGATTCGAAGAGGTCACGGTTCGGGAAGACTGACGATTCGAAGCTATGACCGAAGCGATCTCCACCTTGAACGTCTCTCGATCTTGAATCGAAGTCCCCTGATCCGAATTGAAGGTGAGAAGAAGCTTGGGCTTCCCCGCCACCTGGTGCCCTTCGGAGAGGACGAGCATGAGAGCCACTTGGGCGGAACCCGGCTTGCTCATCGAGAGTCCGGAGACGTCGTTGAGTCTTAGGTTGAAAGGTTGGACGTTGGAAGTGGAGGAGGAAGGGTACCACTGCAAGAGGTTGGAATCTCGATCCAACGTCAGTGTCCCTGCCACCTTTTGGAAGGCGACCGCTGCTCGAAGACTTGTCGTCATTCTTTCGAGAAAGCCTCCCAAAAAGAGAGAGAGGGGGAGAGGGGGGAGAGAGAGAGAGAGAGAGAGAGAGAGAGAGAGAGAGAGAGAGACTCTTGTGGCTCTTTCCAACCCTCTGCGTGTGAATGTGTGCTCTTCTGTGTTGGTGAAGAGATGGTGGAAGAAGGTGGGAGGAAGAGGAGGAGGAAGGAAGTCGAACAAACCGAGGCTGGGAAAGGAGGGGGAGAGTGGATGACGTTCGAGTGGAGAGCGGGCGTGCACGGATCGGTTGGGGGCGAGAAAGAAAGTCGCCCAAGACGTTCTGCTTTCCCGAAGCGAGTTGGACGATCTGACCTTCTTCTTCCTCCATCCATCCATCCTTCCTATCATCCCTCCTCAAAGCCCATCTCTCCTGCTCTCCATCGTACTTGGTTTTCGTCATCGTCCTTCCTTCTCCCCTTCGCATTTCCGCTCCTTCCATCTCTTCCACCACCTATCTCGTACCAGCGTATACCCGACGAAAACTCCCCTTCACACAGCTGAGCGACCTCTTCCCCCCCCCCCCCTTTCCTTGAACCATGTTCAACCTACCGAAGAAGTTCCTCTTCGGAGATGAATCAAAGCTAGCCTTCAAGCTATCAGAGACGGAAGGGATCGCTAGGCTCTACTCTCAATCCAACATCCCCTTGAACGACAGAAGGTACTGGTCCTCCTTCCTCCAACTCGAATCCGCCTCCGACGTCTTCTCCTACCTCTCCCTGGCGGATGTCAGGAAGGCGCTCGACGATCGACCTGAGAACATCGAAACCTTGGTTCATGTACTCACCTCTCACCTTGAGAGTCTCCTCTCGGATCAAAACTTTTCCCCTCCTCCTCCTACCAATCAGAACCCTCTGGCGGTACTGAGCTCTTGGAAGATCCCTACGGGTTTCCTTCCCTCCTCCTCCTCCTCCTCCTCCAATCCGTCTTCTTCCTCCTCCTCCTCCCTCGACAGCAGAGACAGGACAAGGGAGGCGCTCAATTGCGCCAGGATCCTCACTAGGGTCCTGCCCGCCATCATGGAAAGGTCGAATGGTGGTCCTCAGTCCAAGGATCTCCTCTGGGGTAGAGGTCCACCCATCATCAGCGATCCCAACCATTCCTCCCACAAGCCCGTCTTCGAAGAGTCGGAAGATACCACGGCTTCTCAGTTCGTCATCGATGATGAAGAAGAGCTGGAGGAGGAGGAGAAGGAGGAGGGAAGAGGAGGAGGTCAGAGGCAAGTCAGGGAAAAGGTCACTCATGATCCTCTCTCCGCTTCGAAAGCCGAGCCGATCCATCGTCAAGGCGAAAAGGAGGAGGAGGAGGAGGAGGGAAGAGAAAACTCACCTCCACTAGGGGAGAGGTTGATCGGACTGGTGGTCGACTTGCTCTTCTGTTCCGGCTTCACCATCCCCTGGACCGAGGAGCAACTGTCCGAATCGAACGAGACCAACCCTTCCAAGGTCAACTACGTGATCTGGCAAGCCGGAGTGGGAAGTTCGATCGAACTGGAGGGGACCAACCGGAGTCACCACTCTCACCGAGTAGAGTTCCTACGGCTTCTCCTCGTCCTCCTCTCCAAGGGACTCTACGTCTCCCCAGAGGATCAGATCGGAACTCTGGACCAAGCGCTCAGGTTCATCTGCACAGGACTGGATCGAAACGTGGTACTGCCTCTGCTTTGCAGCCTTCTGAACGTCAGCGTCAACGCTTCGACGCTTTCGACCTCGTCGTGGTTGGACTACAGCAATCCTGCCAACCTGGTGGGAATCAAGGGTCAAGATCCGACACCCTCCATGGCTCTGCTTTCGATCGAGGTCCTCAACGTACTGCTCTCTTACGATTCCCCCGATTCGCTCCGGGATCTCTTCCATCAGACACCCCCCACGGCAAGACTCACCCCCTCTTCTGCGAGGTCGAACAATTCGTTCCGGTTCTACCTCAGCAAGCTTCACAGGGTGGCGGATTTCGACTTGATGTGGAAGGGTCTGTCGAGAAACCTTTCGGATCACATCCACTCTTCCAACCACGTCGTCCCCCTACCCATCCCTGCCGCCGCCGCCAACCGGAGGGCTCAAGAGATGGGGGCACAGGGTCAGAACCACGTGGCCGAGACGCTCATGCTGCTCTGGAAGTTACTGGAGCACAACCCGAGGTTCCGAAGTTTCGTCCTGGAGGATCAGAACCTCTGCCCTCAACTCCTCTCCTTCCTACTCCACCTGAGCTTGAACTACAAGGATTCGTTACCCCTTCAGGGTCTGGTGAGGCTCTGCGTCTTCATGTTGCAGGACCTCAGTAGCGAGAGTTGCTTCTCGACCAACATCTCAAGACCAGGTAGCGGTTCCAAGGTCCACCTTCCGAATCGATTCGGAGTGACGGGAGGAGGTTGCGCGACTGACTTTCTGATCCAATCCGTCTACCTGCTGATCGCAACCACCAAAGGTTCGCTCTCGAACCTCTACCCTCCCCTGATCCTCTCCCTGACCAACTCCTCCCCCTTCTGGAGGTCGATCTCGGTCTCTTCCTCGACGAGGATGGTCCAACTTTTGAGATCGTTCAGCTCTGCCAACTTTCTACTGGCCGAGGAAGGGAACCCGAGGTTGGTCTACTACCTTCTCGAAGCCATCAACGGAGTCGTCTCCCACCAACTCAACTCGAACCCCAACCTGATCTACTCGATCCTACTCTCCCAAGAGACGTTCGAGAAGCTGGAACGTTTCGATCTGAGAAGAGGTCTCAACGAGCTGATCAAGTTGAGGAGGAAGGCTGGAGTCTTGGATGAACAGTTGGAAGGTCTGTTGCGTAGGAAAGTCGAAGATGCTCGCTCGAGTCGGAGATTGGAGGAGGAACGAGGTGGAGGAGTCCAAGCAGATTCGGAATCTCGAAATTCGATGGGAGGAGTGAAAGAGGAGGAGGAGGAGGAAGGAGGGGAGAAGGGATCGGAATCCATCACGACGAGCTTGGAAAAAGGGAAGAAGAGGAAGGAATCTTCCTCCTCCTCTTCCAACCCACCTACCTCTTCGGAACCGAGAGGGGAGGACGAAGAGAACCCCTTCTCCAACCTTTCGGAAGAGGACCTCGACCTTCTCGCAGGGATGATCTTGAAACGCAGAGGGAAGTCGGAGGAGGAAGTGCGAGGGGATCGATCCGAATTCCTTCCAACTCAAGGATGGGTTCAAACCTGGAATCGATCCTTACCCTTATCCAAGATCCAAAGGCTGATCCTTTCCACCCTACCTGGGATTCGAAAGATCTGCGAGGGAGGAAATCAGGATCAGAGGATCCTGGCTCTACTGAGGGAGTTGGATCCCGAGATCCTCCTCGAGGAAGAGGGGGAGAGCTTGTTCGAGTCGAGGGTTCGAAGGTGGAATTGGACCCCTCCCGCTTGGGTTTGGTTCAGATCCTTCCTTTGGGGTAGGATCTACGTCCATTCCCTCCTTCCCTTCTCCATCTGGTCTGGCACTCGGGTCAGACTCTTCAGGATCCATCAACCTAATGGAGGGGGTGGTTCGGATTCCAGTCAGGATCCAATTCCGAACCCTTCCTCCATCTCTTGATCCTTCCCTTTTCCCGTACCCCATTGTCATTCCCTCCGTCCTCTCCTTCTGTGAAAAAAAAAAAAAAAAGAAAAAAAAGAAAAAAGGGTCTCTCCCCCTCCCACATCAAACGGGGGGGGAGGATCACATTGCTGGATCCCCACTCCACACGGTTGTCCGTACCAGATGCGCCCCGAATTCGTTGAGAGGGGGGGGGGGGGAGACGCGAGGGTCAACGGATACATACAACTTGGCTTGGGGGGAGGTTCGGGGGTTTTCCCCTTCTTCTCCCTCGAATAGAAACCGGCGAGAGAAAGGAAGATCTAGGTGCGTTGGGTGAAAGAGATAAAAACCATGGAAAGTGAGGAGGAGGAGGAGGAGGAGGAGGGAAAGGTAGGAATGGTTCTGACCGAAAAAAAAATAAAAAAAAAATGAATGTGTGTTGTACGTGGATGACGGAGGGGCTTTTGTGAAGCAACTTTCTCCCCTTCCCCCCACGGAAAAAGGATGGAGAGAAGGAAAATCAAGACCATGTGCGACTCGTCAGGAAGAGAAGATTTCCGAGGGGTGGAGATGGATGGGAGGTTCAACTTTCAGCAAGCCTTCTTCTGTTTACAAAAAAGGGATGGGATAGGAATAAAAAGTAAAGGTGCGCGGAAGCCTGGCAGGCGATCAGTAAGTAGAGGTTCTGTCGCTCCCCTCCCCGCCCCTTCCCGGGGCTCAGCGGTACCTGCTCTGCGCATAGTTGGTCGGGTTGGGTGAAAGTCCAGCCGAGTTGCCCTGACTTCGGTTGCGGGCGTGCGTGGCCGAAGCCCCATCTATGGCAGAGGAATGGCCTTGGCCCTCGCCTTGGTACTGGTATTGGTGGTGGTGGTGGTGGTGGTGGGTGGGTCGATCTTGGGCGTAGGGCTGCTGATTTGGATGGTGAGGCACGCCAGGGGACGGAGGTTGCGACGTTCCCCTCATCAAGCTGGCGTACTCTCCTGGACTCGGCGTTCTCTCCATCTCGATCTGACCCGGGTTGAATTTGGGTGCTTGGCTGAACCTGGATGGTATTTTGGGAACGGGCGTGTCGGCCAGGGAGAAGCGGCTCCGTTGAGCCGTCGCCGCACTGGGCCGTTGAGGCGGGACGACGGCGCTTCGAGAAGGAGTGTCGTCCCACCCTTTCTCCAACATCATCTCGAGATCGTGCTGGCCCAGAACTCGTTCCTGGTCTCCCACCCAGACACTGTGCCTGACGATGGCCAGAGGCGGCGGCAGGCTTTCGTCGTAGCCGCCGATCTGCGCTCCCCACCTGTCTTCGTCCACGTCGCTGACCGTGTCGCTGAACGAGTCGCTGTCCGGTCGGAGGTGGAGCGGCATTCCAGGCTCCTTCCTGTCGTGGTCGCCGTCGCTGTCGTTGTAGAAGCCTTGACCGAATTGCCTCTCCAGCTCCCTCCTCCGCTTCTCCTCCCTCTTCAGCTTCCTCAACCTGGAGCGCTCCCAGTCCTCCCACCTTCGGAGCGGCACGTTGGCCGCGGCAAAGACGCCTTCGGCCTCGATGTGGCCGAGGTCTTTGCCTTCGCCTTCCACCTTTCGCGTCTCCCCCCAGGAGAAGTCGTCAAAGTGCCAGAAGGCGTAGACGGGAAGGACAAAGTTCCAGACCGGCAGGGCGACGAGGTAGATGAGCATCCAAAGCACGTAGACCACCTTCCTGGTGGCGAGGAGGATGAGGATGGCGGGCATGCCGATGACGGCGATCAGGAGCATCAGGGGGATCGCTTCGGTGAACGTGTTGGGAGGGTTGAGGCAGTAGGTGACCACGAGCGTGTAGGTGAGGGCGATGGCGACCGGCAGGACGGCGGTCCCGAGCAAGTCCATGAAAACGACAAACTGCATCGAGAAGCAGAAGGTGCCGCAGAGGTCCCTGACCAGGACGAGCTCCATGAGGTTGTGGATGGTCGAGTTGATCCACCTCCGCCTCTGGGAGAGGAGCATCTTGAACGTGTGGGGGACCTCGGTCCGGCAACGGGCCTGAGGGCAGAAGACCATCTTTCGGTTGGGGAACGTGCGGAGCAAGAGGGTGGTCAGGAAG
Organism: Violaceomyces palustris; assembly: GCA_003144235.1. Taxonomy (NCBI): domain Eukaryota; kingdom Fungi; phylum Basidiomycota; class Ustilaginomycetes; order Violaceomycetales; family Violaceomycetaceae; genus Violaceomyces; species Violaceomyces palustris. Next base: position 7,321 of record KZ820428.1, read on the forward strand.
CGGTCCTCTCCGAGGAGCAGCAGGTTCTTCTGATGCAGGGTCGTGACCGTGCTCTGGCTGTACTCCCTGGTCACCTCTGGCTTGACAATGACCGGGACCCAGTCGTCGTCGTTCGGCTTCCTCGCCTTGATGCGGTACATGGAGAAACAGCCGGGCAGGCAGGTCACACCGCCGAAGACGGACTCGAAGGCTTTGGCCTGGTGGTGCGAGATGAAGTACTCGTAGACCTGGATCGCCGTCACCCAGCTCTGCGTCTTGTTGGCGATCCGCGTCTCTCCGCAGGCTCCCATGATCATGTGGTCGTGCATCATGCAGTTGGCGAGCGTCTTCATCGACTTGGGGTAGACCATGGTGTCGGCATCGACCATGAGGCAGAGCTCGAAGAAGTCGGGCGTGACGCCCATGAGGGTGTGGACCTTTCGGAAGAGGTCAAAGTCCAGGGGGGACATCTGATCGTTGTACGTGACTCGCTGGAAAAAGTTCATGAGGATCATCTGCGAGTCTCGCTTTCCTCGGTTCCCTGGCTTCTTGTCACTGGCCTCCTCGGGCGTCCCGCATTTGACGACGACGATCATGGGCGTCCTGCGGCCTTTGGCGCGAGTGTAGTGGCCCGCGTAGACCATGGCCATGTTGTGAGACTTGGCACCCTGGGCGACGGAGATGAAGCTCATGGGGATCGGGGTTCCGAACCTCGGGTCGGCGTCGAGGAGGCCCACACAGATGTCCGGCGTGCTCATCGACTCGCCCGAGCCGGTCACCATGCCGTCCGCCACGACGAAGAGCAGCTTTCGCGAGTCCGAGTACTCCGTCTCGGCCAGCGAGGTCAGGGTCGTGGAGATGCCGTCCTCCCCCTCGGAGTAAGCCGTCACCAGGCAGACCACGTAGGGCTCCGATCCGATGAATTCGGCCGACATGCTCTCCGGGATGGAAGGCGCTGAGGACTGGACGGAGGCGTGGCGTTGGCGGAGAGGCCGGGAGGGAGGGGGTCGCTGCTTGTTGGCCCAGGGAGCGGCTCCCGACGAGTTGACCGTGACCATGGCGCCTTCGGGCATGACGTTGTGGGCCAGCTCGCGCCTTTTAGGCTGAGGGGGCGGCGAGGTCATCCTCCACGACATGAACCAAGAGAACCAGACGGCCATGAAGAAGCGGAGGAAGACGATGCCGAGGATGACGACCAGAGACGAATAAAGGACGAGGTTAGAGACGAAGCAGCCGGGAGTGATCTTGTCGATCCCTCCGGCGGGGAACTTTTCGATCAAGCACGAGATCGCCTCTTTGGTGTGCGGATTGGAATAGAACATCCTAGTGGCGTCCTTGCCGCCCTCGAACGTGGATGCCAGCTGCTTGCGGATGGCGCTGTCGACGACGTCGCCCGGAATCGGGTCGGGGTTGTCGTTAAGGTACGGGGTGAGGTTCAGGACGTTGCCATCCAGGACCTGGTGTTTGGCAGTCAAGGTGGGAAACCAGAAGGAGGGTCAGTGGAAACATGTTCGTGGAGGAAAAGGTGTCGGATGGGGGGGAGGGGGGGCAGGGATGCCTACTATGAAATTTTTAAAGTCGCCGCTGGCGACATCTTCCCAGCCGTAGCCCACCCTGCGAGACGTGTTGCGCATGTTGTGCGAGGCCAGCGTGGACTGGCTCAAGGATCCGAGCGGGCACTCGGCGAGGCCCGCCCCGCTGACGGCGCATGTGTTCGTCGTGGCGTAGGCTCCCTTCTTTCCCTGGCAGGAGGGATAGTCCGTCGCCTCTGTCCTCCTGAACAGTGGCGTGACGTCGTAGCCGGACTGGCTCGCGGAGAGCTTGTACAGGTCCTCCCCGACCTCCTCTTCGGTCGGCAGTTTGGCAGCAGAGATGTCGAACATCCAGCCGTCGACACCCAGGCTGGCTCCGCCGGTGCCGATCCTCGTGAAGGAGGAGGCCGAGGCGCTGTCGATCGAGGGGCAGAGCGTAGCGTTGAGTCCCATGGTGATGAAGCCGATGAAGGCACCGAGGCAAAGAGCGATGAAGACCAAGGTCACCTTCTCCCTCCAGGCCTGCCTGCTCGCCTTGTCCTTGAGGCCACCGCACGCGCTGAGGAGAGCCGCGGGAGCCCAGAAGGTGACGATCAACGAGCACGTCTTCCAGACGCCAGAGTCGCTCTTCCTGCCCGACTGGGACGAGAAGCCGACACCTGGCGAAGGGTTGATGAGGGGGACCTGAGGTTGCCCCCTCTCTGGGCGAGTCAGGGTCTTGGAACGGGCAATCTTGGTGGGCTGTCGCAGCGGCGGAGGCGCCTCATTCCTGATCGGAATGGCCGTGCTCTCCCGTGCCCCAGGTCTCCTGACGAACGACTTTGTGAACTCGGCGTTCCTCCTCATGTGTGGAAAAGGTGGAGTGGGTCGATGGGGCGTATCGAAGAGGGGGGGAAGGAAAGGGAGCGAGGGTTGGTTCCCAGAGGGTGGACTGGTCGTTTTGGCGTGAGAACCTCTGGCAGGGGCGTAGATGAAACTTGTACCTAGACGGAAGCAGGAGAGGTTTGGTTTTGCATCAAGGTTCGTGAAACGGCAGAAGCGTCAGGCGTGTGAGGCTCGCGGGCGATGCGGGCGAGGAAAGGGAGGAACGCCAGCTGGGACCTTACTTCACCCCCCTGACCCAGAAAGAGAAAAAAAAGAAAAAAGAAAGGTTTGGTGTTTGATCCGAGGACAAGAGGCCGAAGATGGGAGACGATACGAAATGAGCGTTTTGCAAGGCGTGACGGGCGCGAGTCCTGGTGTTGGAAGGGTGTATGCGTCTCAGAGGGGAGGAAGAGAAAGAAGGCTGTTGGACGTTCAAGGGTATTGGACGTTTCCCCCTCGCCTTTGGTGGGAGGGGGGGAGGGGGATACCTGGTGGCTGCACGGGCTGGACTCGGAGAGGCTTGGTGGAGTACAAGGGGCAAACTAGACAACGATGGTGATGGCGGTGGTGAGCGTCAGAGAGACGAGGGGAGTTTTCCTACTTGGCTGACCCTTTCTGGAAGTGGGGATGGGTGGCGGACGTCGTCGTGAATAGTTTTACTTGATCTCTCTGGAAACAAGAAGAAAAGGAGCGTATGGTCTTGCCTTCCTCTCCCCCTCTCCTTCCCTTTTCCTATTCCTTCCGCCTTCCCTTGGCTCTCCTTGGCTTGTCTCCCGAGCTTCCCGACGGTCCTGCGAGAGGAGAGGCGGCGAGAGGTTGGGTTTGGGAGTGAGGTAGGGGGGAGGGGCGGGGGAAGCGAAGGTGAGACGGGGGAAATTCGATGAAGGCGACTTGGGAATCGTTGAAAGAGATGGTGGGGGACCGGGAAAGGGTAGGATGGGAAGTGGAAAGGGGAGGGAGGGTGGACTGGGAGTGGTGATGGTGAGTAGCGATGGTGGTGACTACCCGTCTGGCTAGCGAGGTTCCTGCAAAGGGGGGGTGGGTTGGGTTCAGGAGATGGGTAGCTTTCCAGGGAGGGGGGGAGCAAGTCGAATGGGGCGAGGGCGGGAGAAGAGAGGTGAGAGAAACGGAGAGAGAGCCCCAGACTGCAGCGCAGATTTCGAAAGGGCACACCACACACACTAGTGGTACCGGACCCACAAGCTAGAGAGGAGGGGGGGAGTGAATACAAACCGAGTCCCTTCCCCCTCGAGGTCTCACTCACTCCAAAGTCGAGACCAAGGACGTGTTTTCTTTTCTTTAAAATAGAAAAAGGAAACGGTCTTGGAGAAGGGATGATCCTCTCCTCCCTTGACCCTTGACCGGGGGACCTGTGTGACTGAGGAGGAGGACCCCATTCTAGCCCTCGCCGAAACCAGTCGCGCTGCCTTGTTTTGAACAGCCGTCTTGAACAGATGCAACACCCCCCATTCGGTAAGGGGGGGGGGGGGGGGGGGGGAGAACGAGAGCGAGACC
>KZ820429.1:0-11194 GCA_003144235.1 Violaceomyces palustris
CCCCCCCCCCTTGCCGCCTCAAAGCAACCTGAACGAGGCCGTCGCTTCCGACCTGACCTCGTGGGCGTTCCAGGAAACGTCGGTGCTAAAGGTGGTCTCCACGCATCACGTCCGTGAAAAGACAGGCCCCTCGGACGTCAGGGAGGAGTACGAGGAAAGCGAGCAAGGAGGTACTTCGACCTACCGAATCAAGGACGAGGTCCGCTACTCGATCCAACTCTCCCAGCACGTACCCGGGAAAGGGTGGGTGGGATCTCCAGAGGATCTAGACCTTCAAGTCTCGCTCAACATGATCGACCCCTTCGTCACCGCCGATCTGATCGCCACCCAAGGTCAGGGTTCCACCAACACGACCTACCTGGCCAAGGTGAGGGTTCCGGATCGTCACGGAGTCTACAGCTTCGTGGTGGATTGGAAGAGGAGAGGTTGGAGTTACGTCCAAACCAAAGATACCGCCCCCGTCAGACCTTTCAACCACGACGAACACCCGAGGTTCCTCTCCTCCTCCTGGCCTTACGTCTCCGGCGCCTTTTCCACCATGGTCGCTTTCGTCCTCTTCGTCACCCTCTGGTCCCTCGTGCCCGGAGATCAGAAGCTCGAGGCCAAGAAGCTCTGAATTTCGACGACCGGGGGGAGTGAGCGGACGACCTCGGCCCGTCCCAAAAGGATCAGAAGGGGTCTTTTTTTTTGTTTGATGGAAAGAAAGAAAAAGAAAAAGAAAATGTTCATAGTCACACAAAGTTCTGGGAATGATTTTTTTTCTGTTCCCCCGCTGGCAACGTGTTCGAGTGAGGGGTTGGGAATCGATGCTCTGTTCTGTGGGTTTATGGTACAGTGGTTCGAGTCGCAAGAGCGGGGGAGGTTGGATTTCTAGCTCTGTGAATCCTGGACCTTTGGATGGATTCGAGCGCGATGGCCACGTTCCTGACGTCGCTCAGGAGGGAGATGTGCCTGTGGTTGGATTCGATGACGCCTCTGCCTTGCAGTCGGATCTTTCCTTTCGTGCTGGGGGAGGAGGAGGAGATCTCGGTCCTGTCCACCAGCAGTTGGTTCCATGGGGTCGGTAAGGCGGTGGACGAGGTTCTGGTGACGATGCCGTCTCCGGGAGCGTACGTCATCCTCGAGTAGTCTCCTTCTCGTAAGGTTCTCTTCCAGTCCTTTCCTACCAGCGCTCCCCTCACCGTCGGAGTCCTTCCGCTGGTGAGGATCATCAGCGGAGGGTAGAGACCGGAGGCCGACTTTCGGGCGTCGAAGCCTTGTCGGATCTCTTGGTGGAACCTTTCCACTTGGCTCAGCGTCCTTTGGAGGTAACGCTTCGCTTGCTCCTCCTCCTCCTCCTCCTCCTCCTCAGGATCACGAGCTGGTGCTGCCTCGATCCGTTCGGTTTTGTTCGACGACGGTTGTGGGATGCAAGGGCTGAAACCGTACTTGTCCCACTGCGCCGGGTCTAGGAAGTCGATCTTGATCAACTTTGCCACTCGTCCGTGGGAGTCGTCCGAGTCGTCGCCGTCGGAACTGTCGATCTCAAAGCAACCTCGTTCGCCTCGGGGGAGGAGGTAGAAGCTGCTCCTGAAGCTGAACGTGGCCCTGGGGCTGCAGATGGTGTCGTTGAGCAGGGCCGCGTCTCCGAATCTCAGCGGTCCAAGGATGTTGGGCGTCCCCTCGAAGGGTGTCGAGGCGAACACGATGCCTTCAAAGATCCTGGGGTCCTCGCACGTCGCCAGCGCATGGAGGGCCACCAGCCCTCCCATGCTGTGAGCCACCACCTTGGTCCCCCTCCTCCCTTGACTCTCCTCACGGAGTTGGGTCAGCTTTTGGATCAGCTTCCGGCTAGAGACCTCGAGCGAGAGCCTCCAGTCGTACCCCCACGTCACCACCCTGAGGTCTTGCCTTGCCGAGGCTCGCTCCGTCAACCTCTTGCCCATGTCGACCAGCTTGCCGATGTGGGTCACCATGTCGGTCGCCACCGTCGACGTCTCGACCTCTTCCTCATCTTTCTGGCTCAAGCCCAGCTCGAGCTTGGGCTTACGCATCCCCACGCCCACCTTGATGGGGATCCAGACCTCGTCCTTGGTCTTCACGTCTCTCAGGGTGGATCCTCGGTAGCCTCCCATGATGAGGAGGTTCCCTTCCAGATTCTCAAAGTAGTCCGGCTCCTCCTCCTCCTCCTCCTCTTCCTCCCCCACCGTCTCCCCAAGAACCAGGTCGTCGTGATTCCTCCTGATGGTCGGGATCAGTTCCGGCTCGGTGGCCCACACCACCTTATTCGGCGGCGCAAGTGACGTTCCGGGGTTGGGGGCCGACGTCATCAAACTTGGGGATGCGGAGGCGGAGGAGGAGGAGGAGGAAGAGGAGGAGACAGAGAGAGGTCTGGACGAGGGGGTGACGTGTTGGGCGGTGCGCATGGTTGGCAAAGAGGGTAAGAAAGAGACCAGGTTTGCCAATGCAGAGAAGAGCTTGAGCCTCGATGTCAAGTGCAAAGAAAGGGAGGTGGTCTTGCTCCTCCCCCTCGCCCCTCCTGGCCGATCATCACCCTCACCCGAGTGAGCTCCCACCTCTGCCAGTGAGATCTCCGAGTGACTGCCTTCGTCGTCATCATCATCCGCAGTGGAGGGTGGCTCCAGCTCTCCCACCACTACCGCCTCCTCCTCTCTCCTCTGACCGCTGACTGGGGTTTGGGATCCGAACCTCCTCTTGACGGATCTCAGCGTGGGGAACCGGAGCTCGCCCCCTTTCCTTCCCTTCCTCCCGATGACGCGCCGGACCCTCCTGAGGTAGCCAGAGCTGGATCCAAAGTGTGTGTCGTAGATGGCCTGCTTGGCGGAAGGGTTCCTGTGCGAGGGGGACACGTGAGCTCCGGGAGGTGGAGGGTATCCAGGTTCACCTCCTCCAACTCGTCCTTGGCAGGGATGTGAGGGAGGCGGAGGCGTCGTTCGAGCCTGTTCACCGTCGTAGATGGGCTTCCATGGGTAGGCGATGGGGAAGATGAGGTCGTCGGGGTGATGATGCGAGGAGGAGGAGGGGTTGGTTGGGATGTTTCTGTAGTCGATCCTCTGGTCGTCGTCGGCATCATCGTTGTCTGCTTGGTCTTGGGATGACGACTCCAGATTCGGCTCCTTGTGGCGAAGGGTGGAGGGCACGGAGGGGTTGGATTCGGGATCTGGACGAAGGTGTTGGTGGATCAAGATCCTCTCGGCTCCGTCCTTGACCTTGACCAGGACGACCAGAGCGGTGTTGGTGTGGATGGATCTCTTCCTCCCCCTCCTCTTCTTCGAGGACCAGCCCACCCCCCTACGCGACTCGGGAATGAACTTGTGATTGGGCAAGGTCTTGATCGTGGCCTTCTCCTTCTTCTCCCTCTTTCCCGCTCGGTCGATGCTGCTGTTGGTCAAACTCGATAGAAGGGAGTACGTGTTGGCGGTGATCATGATGATGGTGGTGGCGGGAGTCCGATCCGTTTTCTTTGCAAATGCTTGGGGGATGGGTATGGGCCACCTTTCCCCTCCCGTCCGTTTTCTCTCCCCTCCCTTCGAGTCCTTCCCCCCCGACCACTTGCAACTCTACCCTGGATTCTCGGTTGGTCTGACGGGTGTATGCAGAAGCTCGTCGCAGGTCGGTGAGGAAGCGGTTTGGATGATGGCGAAGATGGGAAGGCGGAGGAAGGGGGAGGGGGGAGGTAGTTGGGTTGATGTTGAAGAATGTATGCTGAGGGTATATTGCAAGACCATAGCCCCTGGCCCCCCCTCTTTTTGTTTTCCTCAGAGCAAACCCCCTCCCCTGAGACAGTGGCGATAAGAGTAGGAAGAGGGGGAGAGAAGGAAAAAAAGGACCGACGGAACTCGGCGCCCATGCTCCCACCCCCCCCCCCCCCCCACCCAACCTCTTGTCGTCACAATGTGAAACCGAACATGAGGAAAAAAGAAAAGATGCCGAAGGAAGGAAGGATGAAAAGAGGAAGGGTAAAAGAAGGGGGAATCCATGCAACCATGGCAGGAGATCCAAGGGGAAACTCTACGTCAGAGAGGCAAGTCGGGTGTTTCGAGATCGGGGGAAGGAGGGATGATGCGGAAACCTTTCGGCCACCCTCCACTCTTGAAAGAAGGGATGGTGGAGTGATGAACCTCTTCCATCGTTTCGTCTTCTGTTATTATTGCATGCAACGATTCCAAGTGGGTATGCACTGCACTTGGTGACATGGGCCTCGGCGACGCGATCCCGATCCTCTTCCTCGGCTCATTCCTCATTCCGAAACCCAACTGCGCATCCCTCACCCGTGATCACTCACTACAGCATCTGTTCTAATTTCTAATCTCCATTTCCGATCAAAGGTCCTTTTTTTAAGAAAAAGGGGCGGCGGAGAAGGGGATCGTGTCCCCCCTTTCGGACTTGAACGTCCGACCGGACCCGCTCCCTCTCTCCCTCTTGGTTCCGTGGGTAAAAAAGGATACGAAAGGATAAGGGGGCAAACCCATGGAAGCGATCCCATGTCCCTCGAAAAAAAAGGCTCATCTCGAATGCATACATCCACTCACCTCCCTCGGCCAACAGCTCGATCCGAGGCCGACGACGAAGGGCAAAAAAAAAAAAGGTAGGAACATGTCTCTACGTTCACATCTCTATAGGTCCACAGGCGAGCCTCAACCCACCACCGACCCGCTTCTTCCTCTCTTCTTCTCTCCTCTTTCGTTCTAGGCCAAGACGTCCAAGTCTCCCAACTTTTGGATCAGAAAGTCTGGCACGATGCTCGCTCCCTCTCGGTCGATCTCCTCCTTCTTCGAGATGCCCGTGAGGACCATGAGCGACTTTACGCCTCCCTTCCTGGCAAAGTCGATGTCCGTGTCCAACCTGTCGCCCACCATGATCGCTCTGCTCCTCTCGAATTGTTTCCTTTTTTTTTTTTTTGGTCGTGTTTGTGTGTGAGAGAGAGAGAGGAAAGGGAAGGGGGGGGGGGGGGGTAAAAGGGAAGAGCGAGATGTGGGTCAGTGTGTCACGTTCATACCCTGTGCGAGCCAGAGGGAGGAGGGAAAGGGGTAGGAGGGAAAGAGGGACGACTCACTTGGCGACGATGCAATCCATCATGTGCTTGTGAGGTTTCCCCACGATCGTCGGCTTCCTCTTGGTCGAAAAGACCAGCGGGGCCGACAACGATCCCGATCCTGGCCAAGGTCCACCTTTGGCGGGGAAGGTCGAGTCGTCGTTGGTGAGGATGAAGTGGCAACCTCCGCCGCTGCCTCCTTCCACCACCTCCCCTTCGCACCCTTCCCTGGTCAGGTGCTTGAAAGCCTTGGCCAGCTTGACGTACGTGAGGTGCATGTCGAACCCGCAAAGCACCGCTCCGACTTTCGAGTCGATCGCCTCTTCGCTCTGAAGGCTTGAAAAGTCGAGCGTGGGCAGCAGGACCTTGTCCTCCTCGCTCGTGCCTCCGCAGTGTAGGATCCCCTCGGCGTCGAGCTCCTCCTCGATCCCCTCCATCCCTACCACGTACACCTTGCGGTCCTTTGGGAATTGGAGCACCTTGGAAAGGTAGACGGCCGAGGCGTAGGCCGAAGAGAAGATCTCGTCCTGCGATCGGGCAAGGGGGAGAAAGGGGGGAAAGGTGTAAGAATGGATTCTGGCATTGATTTATCTTTTTCCTTCCCCCACATCTCCTTCAGGCCTCGAGACAATCTCTCCTTGACCAACAGCCCTCCACCGCCCCAAGATCGAGGGAAGAAAGCGAAATGAAAATTGGGAATTGCTCGACGTGGTTTCCTGGCATGCTCACAATGTCGGCCTTGATCCCCATGGCTTGGAACTTTTTCAGGTAGGCTGCCCTGCTCTTGGAGGCGTTGTTGGTGACAAAGATGATCGTCTTGCCCCTCTTCCTCAGCTTTTCCAGCACCGACACCACTCCGGGAAGCAGGTCGTTGCCCGACCAGAGCACTCCGTCGCAGTCGAAGAGGAAGGTGTCGTGCTCCTCGACCAGCTTCTCGTACTCCTCCGCCGTCGTCAGCGCCTTGTATGGCCCCTTGGCCACGAGTTGGTCCGAACCTTGTGGCGAGCTGGTCTCCGCCATGATGCTGGTCGAGGCTGGACTGGAAGAGGAGGGAGAGGACCCCGCCGAATTGGAGGAGGAGGAGGAGGAGCCGGCGGCCGAGGTGGGATCCGATCGCAGAACACCGTTCGACGTAGGCTCTGCAGCTCCGACCACCTCCGCCTCCTTTTCGACGGCCGACGAGCCTTCCAACTTGGCCGGCTGGCTCTCACCCGCTTGCTTCGGCTTGGATTTGGCGTAGGACTCGTGATCCCTTGTGCCGTCCTGGGCGATGCCGCAAAAGTCGACGATCGTGTCCCAGTAGACCTTGAAGTCGAACTCGTAGTTGTACTTGCCGCCCGGCCACTCGGCATCCAGCTGCTCGACCGGGATAAAGTCCTTGAGGCTCGCGTTGAACCTGATCTTTTCCTTGGTCAGAGGGTCCAGGAAGGGGCCCAGGGCGGTGAAGAAGGCGTTGATGAACCACGGAACGTTGCAGACGAACGCCCTCCCGAGGCGCTCGACGTAGTGGTTCTGGAGGATGTTGGCGGCCAGGCGGGCGGTCGAGAGCGATGGGTTGCTGGCGCTCGTGGCAGAGGCGTAGTCGACAACGATCGCCATCGTCTCTTGGCCAGGTGGCATCATGTCTAGAGAGAAGCAAGGGAGCATGGGGGAGGGGGTCAGAGGTTTCTTCATTTCATGGCGGTGGTCAAAGGCGCTCTGGGAGGAGCGGGCATGTTCTTCTCCCGCTTCAAGTCATTCCCATTCCCGCCAGCTCCCGAAGTTGGCTCGGTTCTCCCGCACGACTCTCACCAATGGCCCTCTCCAAGCTCCAGACGAGGTACCTGATCTGCCTTGGGGAAGGGGTGGTGTTCTCGCGACCTGGGCGAAGGTAGAGGATCGGCCTGCCGTCGTTATCGAAACCGGAGATGATGTGCTTTCCCGTCTCGGCTTCAGGGGAGACCTCTGATGGAGGGATGAGCTCGGGTTGGTACTCTCGCCTCCATTCGAGTGTTCCCTAAGGATGATCGCCAGGAAGAGGTGGAGGGGGGGAAAGGTTTCAGTTAGGAACGGGGAGGGAGAAAAGGAACAAGGCCCTCTCTTTCTCTCACCTGGATCCTCTTCTTTGCGTTCTCCAAGTCCCCCTTGGCGGCGCGAAGGTACCTGTGGTAAAGGGTCTGCTCTTGCATCCACTTTTGCTCCCACGGCTTGTACTCGTCCTGGGGAGGTTTGCGATCGACATACTCCTTGAGGTAGGTCCGCAAGGCAGCGATCTTGGATTCGGTCTCGGCATCGAGAGGAGGTTTGGAAGGTTGGGTGAAAGGTTTGGCGGGATAGGTGAGGGGTTTGGAAGTCTTTGGAGGCAAAGTGGAAGCGGTGGATTCCTGGGAGGCGATCGAGGTGGAGGAGGGTGTCCTCGAGATCCTGGATAGGAACCTCGACATGGACTGGCCCGACTTTGAGTTGGGAGTCGTGTTTGGGGTGGAAGAGCCTGACATTGGAGGAGGTTGGGGGGTTGGGAAGGGTCACGGATGGATGAACTTGTTGGTAGTGGGAGGGGAGGGAAGGAGATGGAGAGGGAGAGGGAGAGGGAGAGGGAGAGAGGGAAGGTAGGGGAGGCGAGGCGAGCTTGCAGGAAGGAATCAGGGCGGCGCTTGCCCCAACCCTTTTCCTTGAGCTGAGCCCAAAGGTGAGTCGAAATTTGGTTTGTGGTAAGGGGTGGTGGGTTGGGGGAGAGAATCGTATCGGGGGATGGACACTTACGAGTCAGACATCCTCACCCCGATCCGCAGCGTGGAGGAACCGGGTGAGGCCATTCCATGCGACGTGGATCCATGAGGAGGGGGAGAGGAGAGGAGGGAGGAGGTGGCGGAGGGAGCCAGGGGAAGAAGAGGCCGTCTCCGAATACCATCAAGCGGAAAACTCGAATCGGTGATGACACCTTGATCCACGCCGATTACAGGAGCGGGGAGAAGGAGAGGGAGAGACGCCGAGCTGACTTGAATCCTCTCCACCTTCCCGCCCATACCGCCATCCCCTCCCCTCCCCTCCCCCTTCCTTCCACTCTCCACCCAGCAGAAACGAAAGGGAGCTGAGCGTGACCCACTTGCTTGGTGGGATTCGGCAGCCTAGTCCCATCGTTGGACCTTCTCCACCGCAAACCCATTCCTTGCTCAATCCAAAACCCATCCAGCCCGCCGTGTGCGTCCGCCTCTTTTTTGGCCTGTCGATTCTTGTTCCCCGTCGCCCACCTTCCACTGTGGCATTCGAATCAGAGACGTGTTCTGCATGTATTTTACAGAGGCTCGATCAGACCTCAGATTCCTCCCCTTCGAATCCAACTAGTTTCCCTCACACCACGTCTGAGCCTCGCTTACGTAAAGGGGGTAACCCCTCTCCACAGCAAATCTCGACCCCACTCGCCCACCTCAACTTGGCTTCTCTGCTCTTTCTCCATTCCACTTGACCTCGCTCCGTTCACATTCCCTCCCTCTTGCACACCATAACTCCTCCACCACCACCGAGAAGACCCCCTTCCAACTTTCCCCCTCCCCCCCCCTTTCCTTCCTCTCGAAGCAGAGCGGGTCTGAAGAGGGGAAAAAGAGAAACCGCACTACAGTGAAAGCAGAGGAGGGCGGGAACGATCGATCAAAAACCCGAGTCAACATGTCCCACCATGATCTGCTCTCAGCCATCATCCCGGATCCAATCTTCAGGATCCTTGCAGGCTTCTCCAACCTCATCTACAGGCTTGTAGGCAGTTCCAATGAGTGAGTCCTTCTTCTCCTTTTCCCAACCCATCCTACTCCTCATCATCCCTCCCTCTCCCCCTTCACCCCGATTCTTCGGCCATAATCCCCACCCCTCGCCCCTCCCTCTGCCTGCTCAAACGTTTGCCGCCTCCTTCTCAAGCTGACTCCATCCGAATCTTCCCCGTCATCTACTCGAATTTCGAATCAACTTCCATGCATGGCATCGACCATCAGCCCGACATCCTGGACATCCACCCTCCTACCTCCACTCGTCACCTTCCTAGCCGCCTACGTGTCGCTCGTGATCGTCTATCGCTCGGTGAGGAACATGTTGCTCCTCGTATGGTGGGGTATCAAATGGGGAGCCATCCTCGGATGTGCCCTCGCCTTGTGGGCCTGGTGGACCGACAACACGGACGCTATCCACTCGGTCGGGGACGCCCACCTCGACAACGGCTTGCTCGCCAGCCTGGCTGGACGTGAGTCCCCTATCTCTTTCTCCTTCACCTTTCAATTTTTCTTTTCTCCTTTCCCATACTCTCTTTCCTCCCCCCATCCAACTGTGCCTTCCACCCTCCACCTTCCGCTTCGCATTGCCTTTTCCTAGTCGAAAACAGGCTTTCTGCATCGAGAACGTCGTCTCTCCCCTTCACCCTTCTTCCTCCTCTGGCCCCTCTCCCCCCCCTCGCCTCCACCACCGCATATCTCCAAAATTAAGAGCACGAGACTAACTTTCCTTGATGCGTCGGGGTGGTTGAATCGAACCCTGTCCCGTCCCAACTCCAACTTGCCCTCTTCCCATCCATCCTCTTTCCCTGCGAACTGTCTTCCTCGTCCACGATTCCTACCCCAGTCTGGAGATGAAGGGCCTCTACTGACGGGAACGATCCAACTTGCCCACCTTTGCTCGACCTCGAAACGCTTCCAGTACCCATCCAACAACTGCTCTCCCTTCCCACCTTGGGAGGTCTCTTAGCCACTCTGAACCAGGCAGGGAACACCGGTTCCAACGCTCGGCTGCGAAGCACGTCGTCGAGATCCAAGTCCAAGACGCCCAAGAGGTCTTCGTCGTCGTCATCTTCGAGCAAGAGTCGAAGCAAGAAGAAGAAGAAGTCGGCGGCGAGGAAGGGGAACGACGCCGCGCGGTCCAAGCTCGACCACCAAGGTGTGGAAGACCTGGTGGCCGACCTGCTCGGGGTCAACGCGGACGGCGGCGATGAGCGGAGGTTTGACTTCAACATGGTGGCCGAAGCTGCACGAGCTCGAGGGATGGACCATCTGAAAGAGTACTGGAGGAAAGCGGTCGAGGCCTTCGACCAAGAGGAAGAATGAGGGCGGGGCGTCAAAGAAAGAACGCACCGACGGATCCGACCGCTCGGATGGAGGGGGAGCTCAACCCTATGCTCCACGTCACCTCCTTCTCGGAATGCCGAAGGAGAAGTGGAATCCAATCTTGGGATTCTTGACTCAGGCGTCTGGGATTCGTCTGATGCCTTTTCGCCCTCGTTCTTCGTTTCCTTTTTTTCTTTTTTCACCCTCCCTCCGTCTCGATGGAACCACCTCGACATGGCACCCGCTCCTGCTGCCCTTTTTCGGATGCGACAGAGTTTTGCTCTCTTCCTCTTCCTCTCTTCCCTGTCCATCTATCTCTCTATACCCCCTGATCCCCCATCTCCCAACCTCTCATGATGAAGAAGAGGGGGGATGTAGGTGTCTGTACGATTTCTTCCGTGTAGCCTTTCCCTATCCCTCTTTTTTTTTTTGTATCCTTCGGTGAGAGACTTTTTTTTTTTTTTTTTTTTTTGCAACTCGAGGTTCCCTACGCCGTCCTTTCCACGTCGCGCGACTTTTTTTGGTTGAGGGGCGGTTTAGGAAGTAGTGAGCGAAGGGGAGGCTCAGTCCCCTCCACAACTTGTGCCCCCCCCCCCCTTTCCCCACGTGATTCCCAAATCTTGCCATCCATCCATTCATTCACATCCAAGAACCAAAATGGCCCCTCCCCTTTCCCACCACGATCCCTTACCGCCACCTTGTTTCCCCTCTCCTACGAAACGAGAATCGAAACAACCTTCCTTGGAATCCGATCCCCGCCTCTCTCTCTCTCTCTCTCTCTCTCTCAAACCCAACTCTCCCTCCGCTACCTTTCTTCTGGGGTGTTCTTGGGCAAGTGCTACGCCCTCCCGTCCTTTCTTCTTCCTTCCATTCCGACAACGTCCGAGGCGGCACATCCACAGGGGTTGAGGGACCGAAAGGATGTCGGAAAGAAAGGTTCTTCAGAAGTACTTTCCTCCAGGTGAGTTTTGAGGTTCTCCTTCATTCCCCTCCTCGGGAGGTTTTCTTTCCTCCCTCTCGTCTTTGGAGGTCTGGTTGGGCATGGAAGACTGATTCCACGTTCTTTCTTCTCTTTTTCGTTTGCGCCAAACCCCCC
>KZ820430.1:0-11177 GCA_003144235.1 Violaceomyces palustris
CCCCCCCCCCAAACCCCTTTCGAATCCAACCAGACATGCACACACCTCGCTTAGAAGGGAGGGAGAGACGGAAGGGAAAGGTGATGGAACTCTTTTTGACATTCTTTTGCTTTTGCAACGCATTTCCCCCCCCCATCTTTCCTCAGATGAGGATCGACCCGCACCGACAGACCGAAGCGAGGATGTCCAACTTTGTCGTCTTGTGTTCCTGCTCCTTCTCCATCTCTACCCCGCCCTTTTCCTCCAGCGCTTCGTCGCGGTGGAATCCTACTCTGATGAGCGTCTGACCGTCTTGGTGATGGTGATGGTGGTGGTGAGGAACGGGACAGTCGTCTACGAGGGTTTTTTCCTCTCGGGATCGTGGTGGATCGACAGGCCGGCATGGTTCGTCGTCGTCGTCCTCCTCCTCCTCCTCCTCGTCTTCACTTGGATCTTGAGCTGGTGAGCTGGGACGGCTGGAGGGGTGTTGGCGACGCCGTTGAACCTTGGGCTTCTCGTCTTGGACCGTCATGATCGTGCTGGAGGGGCGACGGTCGACATCTTTTCCTCCTCTCGCAGTAACGTTTTGTTGACGGTGGTGGTGTTGTGGGTGGTGTTTGCACCGGTTCGCTTGTGTTTCGGGTCGGTGGGGTGGAGTCACGTGGGTAGTCGCACCGTTCGAGTGGACGAGGGAGGTGCTGGTTGGAGGGTGAGGCTTGGTTTGACTGTGAGGATGGAGGTGGAGGTGAAGGTGGGTCTGAGGTGGTGGTGGCGGTGGTTGGTGCTGATGAGCGTTGTAGAGGGATGGATGGTGGTGATGTTGTTGTTGTTGTTGAACAAGTTGGTGGTGCCGGTGCAAGGGAGGAGCCGATGGTTGGCAGTTGACGTTGGCAGAGTGGGGATGGCAGTTCGAAGCGTGGTGGTGGTGGTGGTGGTGGTGGTTGACGAAACAGGAAGGCGTCCTCGGGTGATCTGAGACCATCAACCTTGGCAACGTGTACCATCCGCAAGAGGAAGGGTGGGAAGAGGGATGCGAAGGCGAGGAGCAGGAGGAATCCGTGCTCGGATCCAACGAGGCGCCGACGTTGCCCTTATACCTACCTCCGACTTGGCCTTGGCTAGCGTTGGTGTACAGCTTGGCGCCCATGCCGCTCGCCGTGACCCTTGGAGGATCGTTGGCCTCGTGCCCGTTCGCACAGGAAGGAGTCGAGGCCTTGGAGTGGGGCCCTTCTTGACCAGCTTTCGGCCGTCCCGACGTTCTGACCCTCTTCGGTTTGGCAGGATTCCCCTCGTTCGGTACGTGATGGGAGCAGCGTTCGTCCGTCCCCGTTGTGGGTTGGTCTCGTACCCTCTTCTTGCAAAGGCTGCTGCTGTCGTCCTCGCGCTCGTCGTGGTGGAATTCGTCCCAAAGCCTCACATCCTTCTCTGGACCTTGGTCGTCGTCGTGATGGTTGCTGGCTTGCGTGCCATCCTCTTCTTCCTCGACCATCATTTGGTCCTCCTCGACCATCAACTCCGAGGCGACCGAGCCAGAGACCGAGTTGGAGACCGAGCTGACCGAAGAGGCCCTCCTCCTCTGAAGGACTCCCGAAGCATCTCTCCGACCTTGCCCTTGCTCCGCACCCTCCTGCCCCCTAAGCATGGCGAGGCCCTCGACCGCTCTGCCGCTTTCGGGTTTGGGAACCGTCGCCACTTGGACGGAAGCCCGCCGGTTGAGGCCAACAAGGCCGCTCCTGGCGCCTTCCGACTCCTTGTCCTTGTCCTCCTCCTCCTGTTCCAGTCTTGGAAATCGATCGCTACCCCAGTGGATCCTCCTCTTCTGACTCCTCTTGGACCTGAGGTTTTCCGTGGCTTCCACATCCATCCTTCTGACGGAGGCGCCTACAGCTAGACCCGTCGCCGTGGTAGCTTGCTGGCTCGATTCGTGCTCAGGAGAGGTCGACTCGGGAGAGAGAAGCCTGTGGGCATACCTGTCGTGGTGGTCCGACGAGGCTAGGTGGCGCTCGCCTTGCCTGGATTTTTGCACCAGCAGGCTGGGGTCGTCGCACTGGCAGTACTCCTGGTAGAGCTGGAGCGACTCCCTCAATTCGATGATGTAGTCGACCGTGTGACTGATGATGCAGAGCTTTTCCAGCATCATCTCGCTCCCGATCCTCTCCTCAAGGCTCTTGGTGACCTTCTTCGCCCTGCCGCCGCCAGGGTTGGCGCCACCAGCTGGGTTCTTCTTGTAAAAGTTCTCCTCCACCTCCTTGCGGCAGGCCGGGATGATCTCCTGGAGTCTGATGAGCCTCTCGTTGATCTTTTCTCTCCTCCTCCTTTCAATGATGCTGTGGTCCGTCTTTCGCCTCAGCACCCTGGGTTTCTTCTTCTTGGTCCCCGATCCTGCCGCAGCGTTCGTCGAGCCCTTCTTGTCATCCTGGTCCAGGTTCGCGCCCTCTTCTTCCTCGTCCTCGTAATCCGGGTCCGGATCTTGGTGGGAGACGTTCATCGAGGCTTTCCGCTTGGGTCTCGTGCTGCTCCTGCTGCCATTGGCGCTGGCATTCACTTCGCTCGACCTTGTCTCGGCTCTGGATTCGAGCTTGTCACTGGCCGTCAACATGTTGGATGATGTTGCCCCTTTGGAGCCGTTCCTCATCAAAGCTCTGGGGTTCTTGACCTCGGCACTACCAGTGGGAGAAGCAGGCGCCAGAGATGCCGCCGGAGAGGAGGAGGGGGAGGTTTGGGACGAGGAGAAGGGCGATGAGGTGGACAAGAGTTGCTTGATGCTCATCCTTGCCTTTTCCACCTGGTGTTCGGAGGCAGGCAGGGTTTTCGTTAGGAGCGAGGTGTCTTGTTGTTGTTGTTGTTGGTGGTGATCAGGTTGGGTGGAGCTAGGATGGAGGGTCTCGATGGTCTGGACCTTGATCATGGCAGCTGATTGCCAGCTCGAGGTGGTAATTTTTGGACGATGGTGTGCCGGTGGGGAGGGAGAGGGATTGGGAAGACCCTGCTGACCAGCGGCGGGAAGATGGAGGCGGGGAAGGTGATGATGGTGGGGTCAGGGTCAGGGAGGGGGGGTCATGGCTGAGAGGAGGGACAGACATGATTGGCTTTATGAGAAGTGAAGGGGACCCTTGAGGGGAAAAGGGGGGATGTATGCTCTGTAATGGGGATGTCGGCAGGGAGGGAAAAAAAAAAAAAAAAGGAGGAGGTTTAGGGTTACGGACGGCCAGGTCGGTTCATCGGTCGGTTGGGCTGTGAGGGTTAGGGTGGGGGGATTGGGGAATTACTACTGTGAACTCATGATTGCCCTGATAGATTCTAGCAGGGTGACCGGGTGTGGATTCACTTGATGCTGATGATTGCTGATTAGACGCCTGTTCGAGTGTGGGTATCGAGGGGAGTGAAAGCCAAGTAGGACTTCGATTGGTCGGAGCGGAGGGGTTGTGGTTGGCAAGGAGAGGGGGAGGGGAGGTAGGGGGGAGATGGGATGATTGCGAAACTTTTCGAGTACCGCAAAGGTGACGACGACGTAGAGAGGAGTGGGAGGGAGAGGGAGAGAGAGATGGGAGGGAGTGAGGGACAAGAAAAGCACGCGACATTCTCTTGATCTTGCAAAAACCCTCTCGATCTTTCCATCCCAACAGCCCTCCTCTTCTTGCCCTTGCTCGCTCTTCGCCTCC
This sequence comes from Violaceomyces palustris, assembly GCA_003144235.1. NCBI lineage: Eukaryota > Fungi > Basidiomycota > Ustilaginomycetes > Violaceomycetales > Violaceomycetaceae > Violaceomyces > Violaceomyces palustris. The sequence goes on from KZ820430.1 coordinate 3,642, forward strand.
TGGCCTCCTTGTGGGCGGCAGGAAAGGAAGAGAAAGTTTGGGGAGAGGCACATACACGACGACGACGACGACGACAGCTCCTACCTCTCCCTCCCCTCTCCCTCCCCTCTCCCTCTCTCCCTCTCTCCCTCTCTCCCTCTCCAGGAAGGGGGGAAGGTGAAGCCCGGGGTACTTCCCAATGTCGTACGCGCACGCCCTTACCCTGGTTGTGACCCAAGCTCCTTGCCTGTTCCCACCGTGGTTGAATGCTGTCGTTGACACCCTCGCAACCCTGTCGGTCAACGCAGCGCAAGGGAAATAATGCCTTCCACATTCATGGAGCGGAGAGCCAGCGGACTCGCTCCGGTTTCGGACGTTTTCTCTCCCTCTCCCTCTCTCTCCCCACACCGTCCCCCCTTTCTTCTTCCGTCTCTTCTCCGCACCGTCGTCATCCGACCCTTCTTCCTCCTCCTCCTCCTCCTGCCCTGTCTCATCAACAGAAGGAGGAGGAGACAGAGTCGCGGGATGGGGGGTTCAGGGTGGTGATGGTGGTGATGCTGATGGATCTTGATGGTAGTCGGTAGTGAGGATGAGTCATTCCCCCACCACCCCCCTCTGCGACTTGTGGTGGTGGATCGTCGACGGGTGTGGGTGGAGGCAAGAGGAGCTCTGTTATCGTATCGTTCCATCTTTGATGAGGACCGACGTTCCCTCCCTCCTTTGACCATTGAGGTACTCACTCCATCGCTCACAAGATCGCCATTCAGAATCGGGAGATTTCTTCCTCCTCCCCGATCTAACCCTCCTTCCCATCCTGACCCGATCCGATCGGGAACCCGAGAATCCCCTCCGCATCCCCGACTTTGGCTGAAGAGTGAAGAAAGGAAGAAGAAATCCCATTCCAAGCGGTTCCAAAGAAACCCGCAGAGGAATTTTATTCTTTTTCTTCTTCCTTCCCATCGCCCTCGGTTCTCCCAACCTTTGCTTCCTCAACCCTCTCCTTTCCTCGTTCCTCCCCTCTGACGCACCTCCTACCCTTCTTCCGCTCTCCTTCCGTCGAACCAAGCTAGAACACTGGAGCTGGGGGCATGCCTCTTCAGCCCTTCTTCCACGTGATCGCCGTCAACTGAAAAAAGAGAAGGGGAAAAGAAAACCCCAAGCAAGGGAGAAGAAAAGGAAAGGGGGGGGGGGGAAAGGGGGAGGGAGGAGTGGGAATGGGAGGACGAGGAGGTGTTAGAATCCCTCCACGAACGATCATGTCTCGCGCAACGATTCTGGCCGACCTGATCCTGTTACCCCTTCGCTCGGGTGGCGTCGTAGCAGGATCGATCGCCTTCAAGTCGAGACCAGGGTTGACCACCACCACCTCACCTCTCCGCACCAACTCGTCCGGTTCGAATTGGTCGGCGCTCGGATGTCGTTCTTCTTCCTTCCACTCTTCTTCTTCTTCCTCCTTCCCCCCCTGCCAACATCCCAACCGATTCGTTCAGGAGGACAAGGACCCAGCGATCCGATTGGCCAAGCTCAAGTTGAACAAGAGGGATTTCCTACTCAAGTCTCTGGCCTTGCTTTCCGATCCTCCCACCTCCTCCTCCTCCTCCTCCTCCTCCTCCTCCTCCTCCTCCTCCACCACCACAGCCACCCCGCTCCCCACCCAATCCCAGCTCACCTCTCTAGGACTCACCAGTCCCTCCGAGATCGGTAGGCAACTCAAGGAGCTGGAACCCGTCAAGAGGTTGTGGGACCTCTACGTCACCACCTGCCAAGAGTTGGAATCCACGATTCGGATGGGCAAGGAGGAGGAGCAAGACGAAGAGTTGCGACTCCTCGCGAAGGAGGAGCAGGAGAGGTTGGAATCCAAGTTGGAAGTCGTCCGTTCCGAGGTCAAGGCGAGGTTGCTATCGATCTCCAAGAGTCAGGAGGAGGTCAGGAGGGACATGGACGGAGCGATCATGGAGTTCAAACCTGGTGTGGGAGGTCAGGAATCTTCCCTGTTCGTTCAGGAGGTGGTGAGGATGTACTCGAGGTTCTGCGAGGAGGGTAGCTTCACCGTAGACTTTCGAGGTTCAAGAGGTCTTCACGATCCGGAGGAGGGATCGGTCGATCGATTCGGTTCTCTGGAAGAGGTGGGAGGGGCAGAGGCAGGTTGGAGTTCTGCTTCGGATTCTTTCGTGGATGCTTGGTCGGATCAAGCTTCGACGGCGGCGGCGGCGGCGACGGTGGAGCAAGGGATCTCCTCCTCCAACTCCCTCCAAACTGGTTCGGATGGTGGTGGTGGTGGTGGCGAGGTTTTCTCCCCCTCCCAAGTCTCCGATCTTGGAAGGTGGGAGACCGAACTCCTCTCGGTCACTTCGGTCGACGTCTCCACCTCCTCCTCCGGTGGAGGTCAAGGGTACAAGGAGGCCATCCTCGAAGTCAGAGGGAAGGGAGCCTTCGGGGCTCTCAAGTACGAGGCAGGGGTTCACAGGGTTCAGAGGGTCCCCTCGACTCAAAAGATCGGAAAGCTTCAGAGCAGTACGATCACCATTGTCGTCCTCCCTTCCGGTTCTCAGAGGTCTTCCGAAGGAGGGGAAGGAGGAGGATCCAACCCGGCAGAGGACGAGATTCTGGATCCCAAGGACGTCAAGACCGAAGTGATGAGATCGAGAGGCGCGGGAGGTCAACACGTCAACAAGACCGAATCCGCCATCCGTCTGACTCACGAACCGACGGGGATCACCGTCTCCATGCAGGATTCCCGTTCCCAACATCAGAATCGAGTCAAGGCATGGTCCATCCTCAGGGCCAGGCTCTTGGACAGGAGGATGAGGCAGGAGGTGGAAGGGAATCGAGCCTTGAAGAACTCTCAGGTGGCCAGCGCCAATCGTAGCGAGAGGGTGAGGACCTACAACTTCCCTCAGGATAGGGTCACCGATCACAGGGTCTCGACCTCGATCAACGGCTTGGAGGAGACCTTGCAGGGGATCAACCAGCCTCGAAGGGGTCTGAGGAGGCTCATCGAGGCTTTGGAGGACGAGTACAGTCAGAGGAGGCTCCAGGGTCTACTCGAGATGGCCGAAGCCGAGGACGCTCTCATCCGAGGCGAATCCACTTCGGACGGTGACGAGAAGGGTAGGAAGGGGGCGTCGGCCAAGGGGAGGAGATGAAGAAGGCCCCCACAGATAGATGCCCCAGTAGACGATCTTGAAACAGCATCTCTCCGAGGCGAGGGTTCCCGCAGGGGGTTCACTCACTCATTCGTGATTTCACTTTTCTTTAAAAAAAATGACATTAGATAATGCTTGAATTACAGCCTGTTTCGAGGACGTACGAGATGATAGCAGGTTTACGAGGTCGGGAGCAGGGGGGGGGGGGGGGGTCAACTGCGTTGCGAGCCTTCTAGCTTCCATCGATTCGAACAAGGATTAAGACCGACGGGCGAGGTCCTCGGAAAAAGGGAAAGGGGTTGAAAGGGGGCGAAGGGCGGGGACGACATTTCATGTTTACATCCCGTAGCCTAAAACTGGGGCGGGAAGTGGTGCAAGTGTCCAAGGGACTGGTAGGCAAAGGGAAAACTAGGGGGTATCTTCCGAGTAGGGTCTGGGAGAGAGTGGGGTGAGGTCCCTTCCGTTCAGAGGACGGCGAGGCATCCTACCGCAGCGCTGAGGCAGATGGCAGCAAGCCCGACGACGACGTCCTTCGAGACAAGCCCTGTGCGGCTGCTTGAACCCCCGGATACGGGACCGGCTGAAACGCCCGTCGTGGTGGGGAGCCCGCCTCCTCCCGCGACCGCGCTTCTGGTGGTCGTCTGCGAAGAGTAGGTCGAAGAGGTGGTCGAAGTGGCCGAGGGGACGGCGTCGGACGTCACGGACACGACCTGCGCCGTGTCTCCCTTCAAGCTGGCAAAGCCGACCCGCGCTGGACTGTACTGGTACACGGAGAAGACGTTCTTCAGGAACGAGTCCCCCACGATCCACTGGGGTACGCCGTAAGCGTCCGAGCCCAGGTCGACGCTGAAGAACGAGCCCAGGCAGCCGGTCGAGAAGACGTAAGGGTAGTTCCCGAGGTTGGTGTCGGCCGTCGACATCTTGAAATTCTTCCCGCCAAACGTGAACTCGACGTTCACGTTGGAGTCGCACGGGAACGTGTAGAAGCCGGGCATGTCGGTTCTGTAACGGGAGCCTGGGATCTGCGCATAGATGGCCGCGATAGAGCTCGCAGGACCACCGATCAACGTTGTGCCCGTGTCGATCGCGGCGAGCTGGTTAGCAGCGATGTTGGCACTCTGGCCATTCACCGAGATGCCCTGGAGGGGAATGGACCAGTAGCCGAGGCCCTGCTGAGTCTCGAGGTTGTTCGGGATGTCGATGTAGGTGATGTCGCCCGAGTACTGGTTTGGGTCAACCTGGCCCAAGGTGAAGACGCCGCCTGGGTTGAGAACGTCGTTGGCGTTCGGGTCTTTGATGTCGATCTTGTCAATGTTCCGTGCGAGTTGGAAAGTGAACGCGTTCGTTTGAAGTTTGCCCTGCTTGGCGAGGACCTCCCAGAAGGGTGTGGCACCGCTCGAGGCAAGGGACTCGAAGCCCATGCCCATGATACCCGAGGCTGGCGCATCGATGGTGTTGGACGCAAGTCGGTTGGCCTGCGCAAAGGTCAGCGAGTCGACACTGTATCCGGCGAGAGAGACGGTCTCGGTCGCCAGGGTCCCCGACACGGCGCCGGTTCCGTAGCGGATGGAGAAGGGCGTTGTGGAGGTGGTGCTCGTGCTGGACACCGAGGAATCGTACTTGTTCAGATCGTCGGCGCAGCCGTCCGCAAAGCCGCATTCCTTGTCGACCAGCCAAAAGTCGGACGAGCCCGTGTCGAGGATGATATTAAAGTTCTGCTTTGGGATTCCGACGGAGACCTGAGCGAAGTAGTAGCTGTCCAGACCTACATCCGTGAGGCCAGTGGTCTGTCTCTTCTTCTTCTTCTTCTTCTGGTCCCCGGCCCCTACGAGGCCGTACTTGGCTTCGACATACTCCTTCTGCCTCAGAGCCCATGCTCCGAGCTTTGCGGGGTCCCTCTTGTTGATGTCGGGGTGGAAGTCTCCGTACTGCCTTCGTAGAGGCAACTTGATCGAACCAGCGCTGGCGTCGAAAGGGAGGGCCCTGGGTTCGACATCCTCCAGAGACCTGGCGGCAGAGGCAGAGTCTGAACCGGCCGAACTGTTGCTCTGGAAAGGCAAAGCGTAACCAGAGACGGCGGATGCGGCGAGGGCCGAAGTGAGGAAGGCGGTGGCGCAAGTGGCTGCTGAACGCATCTTGTAATCCGGAGCAATAGAATATCCGAGTCTTCCTCCAGGTAAATCAATAGGTCAAGGAATAAATAAAGTCAAACGAAGACCTCTTCCGGGGTAGGCAGAGTAGAGATCGATGGTCCCTCTCCTTGGGCTTGAGAAGGGGGGGGGGGGGGGGGGGTATCAAAGGTTGGTATGTGGGATGATGGCTTGGATCTCGTCCTTTCGTATCTGGGGAGACGTCAATGGATCTCCTAAGAGGTAGGGATAGGGGCAAGAGGTCGAAGGGGGGTAGAAAGGGTAGACTGTAGGGGTGTGATGGTGTCGTGGACGGTGTACACGGTGGGAACTTGTGGTTCGACAGGAGGAAAAGGAGGTGTAGTTATAGGAATGGGCCAGGTGGATGGGAAGGGGGAAAAGTGAAGAAAAGATGGGTTAAGGATTCAAGGTGGGCAGCACAGGAGGGGAAGAGGGGATGAGTCCCCGTAGGGAGGGGAGAGAGAGAGAGAGAGAGAGAGCGAAGAAGGCATGGGGGGAGAGGAGGGAGAGGGGTTGGGAAGGGTTGCGCACATTCTGATTCGTTCTTAGCGAAGGATTGGTTGAGTCTCAGCCATGCATGAGCCGAGACTTTCTTCTCTCAGCACCTGTAGGTGGTGGGTGTGGGTTGTCGCATCCAGATGGGGAGGAGAGGGAGGGAAGAGACGAGTCCGGAACATGGTTCGCTCACGGTGAGTGAACTTGACCCCGTACAACAGTGCAAGTTGAGACTTGACTGAGACCCGACCACTCCCCGTATGTACTGTATGCATGAAATCGCGAAGGATTCTTGATGGTGTGGGCGGTGGGCGGTGGCTGGGTTCCAAGAAGGACCGGGGAGGGGAAGGGGTTGTAGAGGAGAGGGGAGGGAGGGAGAGATTCGGATGGGATGGCGTATGCTTTGCAGAGCTCGGTTTGAATGCTTGCGCCCTCCCCGATCGAATAGGGATTCGATTTTACGCATGGTGGTCACCGCATATGCACAGCCAAGAGTCGAAGCCAGAGGCAGACAGACTCGTTTCGAGTCGTGAGTGGTGAAGGTGAATGGTTGACAGGTACATGTTGAACTACACTACCAACCCGTGACAGTAGTAACAGTTCTGTTGAGTAGTATGGAACTCGAGTGGAATGCCCACGCTGCAAGCGTGAATGCGTGATCCAAAGAGAGGCGAAAGAGCGAAGAGGCGTGCATGTGGGTTGATTGGCAGGGCGAATGCAGTCGTCCGTAGCAGGAACATTTGCGATCCTGCATCGGGATGCAGGGGCAAGGCGGAGGAGGAGACGAGTTTCCCCAACGATGAGCCGAGCCGAGCCCAGCAAGGTGGCAGTGGGGGGATCATCACTTTGGAACGAATCCGTTCCCATCCTGAATCCAGTCAAGGGTGGGGGAAGGGTTAGATCTTGGTTACACAGCTTGCCATCCACCCGTTCCAGTCATGGATGGCTCTTTCTAGTGGGGGAGAGAGAGGAAGATGAAAGGATCTTCAGAGTAGTCGTCGTGCCCTTTTGACCACCTACTACGTCTTTCTGCATGCAACGACGACAGCTGATTAGGAACCCTGATTCCAGCATTCAGCCTTGGATTTGAATGCGCGTCCGACGACCTGCAGAGGGGTGCGTTGGGAGAAGGTGAGTGTGTGTAGTCACTCAGTAGTCTCGGGGAACGATCATGTTGTATACGCACTGTACTCACCACAGCACCAAACGGGGGGGAAGGAGGAAAGAATGAAAAGGATGGTTCTGGGGATGATTTTCGTCCCAGCTTCCCCGACCTGTGTGGCAGTGCCAAAGTGAACCCCACCAAACCCCCTTTCACGACAACATGGAACTCGTGACGGACGATCTTTGGTCTGCCAAAAAAAAAGTGGAGGAGGATCACCACACGTTCCCTCCCCTTTAAGAACGATTCAAAGCTGAACCCCATCTCCACACCAATTCTGTGGATCCGTGGACACTCCCTATCCAATGTTGACCGAACCTTTTCTTTCGGTTGGTTTTGGTAGGAGAAAGGTACGGTATGTCGACTGCTCCAAGTCGAGCCCTTGGTCCAAGTTCCACCAACCACACCTTCCCCTTTCCCTACCCCACCTTCTTTATCCCTTCTGCGAAGACGAAGAGGCGAAATCCTTTCCGTCGCGCGCGCCCCCCTCTTTCCGAGTCGTGTCCGCCCAAGTTTTCCCAAAGACGGATGCAGCCCTACAAGCCTCCGTTTCCCTTCTCTCTCCTCCTGTCGCAATCCTCCCTTTCGTCCCCGTCTTTGAGTC